>VXBL01004928.1:2175468-2229769 GCA_013400195.1 Aramus guarauna
AAAAAAAAAAAGAGGACAAAAAAAAAAAAAAAAAAAAAAAAAGATCGGGAAATGAAGGTAATGTAAAAATCAACGAAGAAATGAACTGAGTAAAGAAAAGGGAAATTAAATAAATTTAAATAATAATATGGATAATTACATAATTACAATAATGTATATGAAATATATTTACATATTCATATATTTATAATTATTTATAATATAAAGCTAAATGCCACAGGCATTAAGTGGGATATCAGAACAAAGACAAAGTTGGAGAGGAAAGTTTAGGGGAAGAGAACCGGCAATCGGGGTTGTTCTGGGCAGTACACGGATACTCTGCACCTCCTCTTCAGGCTGCCAGCAGGCCAGGAGAGGCTTTCCCACCTCTTTCCGGAGGTTCGAAACCCCTTGACAATGACGGCACTGTTCTGGAAAGCCAGCACCAGCTCTTGCTCAGCAATGCTTTTGAGGTGTGCTGGAATTGCAGAGCCACCTTGCATTCACGGCATATTTTTAAAATCCACTACAACCTCTGAAAAATGGTGAGCCATCGTAAAGGACGTTTGCACAGGAGTGGAACATAAATCCCTCATCTCCCCTGCTCCTGGGAATCACAGTAAAGACTAAGACTCCACGGCAGGAGTCTTGGCAACTTATCAAAACATCTTGATTTATAAGGACAGGGGAAGACATAAAATACCAAACTTACAGGTATTCTAGATGGAAGAGACCAGCAAAGGCATCATCTCGTATAACAGTGAAAGAGTTGGAGTTCAGCAAGCTGAAAATGGAGAGCAGGCATTAGGAAAGCACATTAAAACCTGACACACTGGATTGTGCCCATCGTGTTTATTGCCCATGACCAAACTAATCTTACTGACTCGAGTCCATATTGCCCCACCAATGCAGCACACATAAAATACTGTGGAATGGTCTATTAAAAAAAAAAAACAAAACAACAAAGCCATAATGTGATGCTAGTTAACATCCGCTGTTCCCCAGGAAAAATGGTCGTTGTGTCATTCACCTTGGTTAAATGCTACCTGGCCCTCAACCCTCTGGTCCCTGCGGCAGAGACTCTTTAGGGGCCTCAGCCATCCATAGAGGGTAGGTCTGCTGAGTGTGGACCCCAGTTGCCCACCACCCCTCCAACCACACCGAAAATTTTCAAGAGACCATCTCAGCACCACTCCTGAGCTCCCAGAAAGGGGGGAGCCCTTTCGTACGAGCACCAGCTCTCATTTATGCAGTCTCGGTGGATCAGCGTTCACACGTTCTGCGCTCCCAGGGGGATGCTCCAAGCCTGGTCTGCAGATGGGCTACAGCCCACGGCATGGGAGGACAGCGCGACGTTCCTGCCGCTGGTTTGTCAACTGAAAAAGCAGACATGCCCCAACAACAAGAGACAGAGTCCTGCTATGCTTGCAAAGCAAAACCCTGTGTGCATGGGCAGCGAGGAACAGCGGCAGTGCTGCCCGCTCCTCCCACCTGAACTTCAGGGACAAAACGTGTTAGAGCTGTGCTGGAGCGGCTGTCACCTGAGCCAGGGCAAGGCGGTCAGGGAGGAGGATGCTACGAAAAGGCTTTGCCAGCAAAGTTCTTTCTTTGCTGTATCAATGCACAACGATCTCCAGTGTTGATGTTCAAAAGCACAGAGAGGGATCTCCTTTTAAGAAAACAGCAAAACTTCTGATTCGGTCCAAAAATCAAATGCTACTCAGAAGAAATAATTTTTGGAAAATCTCAGAATTTTCTGCTACAAGTCAGTATGTCTGCACTAATTGCTTTAGTAGAGTAACTTATTAATCCTGCTTTTTTATGGTTTTAGGCATTCCACTAAAATTAATTTAGAAGACTAATGAACATGAAATGCAAACTTTTCCTGTGATCCTTGGTTATTATGCTAATACTAGACAAATCCTCCTTAAATTATCCCAAAGAAATCTGACAAAGATGCAGACCGCCATCAAAAATAAATCTTTGTGTTCCTATTTTACCATGGCCACCGCCACGGAAGACATAGTCCTGAGGTACCCAAGTGCTCAATTATGCATGTATCTCTTTTGTCATTTAACCATTCTTTTTTTCTCATGTTTGAAGGGAAAAGTCATACATTACACTAACCAACGAAATTTGTCGGGGCCCAAGGTGGGAGTGGTGACAAACCCCTCTCGCTCCTGCGTCTGATCTACCACAAAAAGTGACATGGGCAACTTCTGACTTTCTTAACAACTGGCCGCTGCCCCACCACCACATACACCCCCCAACATCTCCTCCTGGAAAGCTACTACAGCTAAGGAAAAGCGATAACCTTCATCTGTTCTTCGTCCCTCTTCCCAGTACCACTGTCCAGAACAAGCCAAATTCTCCCCATCTCTACTTTTCCACCCACAGTTTTTCTGAACCCACCCTTGGATTCATCCCTTTCCTTCCCAGCGGGCACAGGTCTGCCCCTGCCCTCTGCTCAGGGCTCTGTGCTGGCCCTCAAGTCCCACAAAAACTTGGGTTTGGGACTGGTGCCATGCTAAAGAAGGTGAAAGCCTCCACCCCTTGCTTTGCCCGCTTCTCCCCAGCATTTTCCATGGGGTGCTGCTCCTCCCAAATAGTGAGACAGGCCTTTGAGAATGAGGTGGGGTGCGTGAGGAGAGGAGCCTGGCCACCATGCTTACCAAATGCTTTTAGGGACTTTCTCTTGCTAAGACCAATTTTAACATCTAGCTCTGTGGCAAGCGCTTAGCCTGGGTTTCTGGCATGCCTTGCATCTTTTTGCTGAATTTTTCTTTGCAGCGTGTCTTTGCTTTGGAGGTAACCCAGTCCTTACAGGAGGAGGCGTGGACGGTCTGCTTGGTATTGGGCGTTACAGGCAGGCTGCACCAGGCTAGCCAGGGCACAGGCAGCGTCACGGCTTCTCTGCAGACAACCGGAGAAACAAGTGTCCGGGTTCCCCAGGGGGGTTGTACCGCACCTCACATCTCTGTGCCTTTGCTGCTGCTGCCTCCCAGGACAGCTAAATTAAAGCAAGTTCGGGTAAGCTACAGGAGTTGCAGGCACACACCTGACTGCAACATGGGCACAACCAAGCGATTTGCTCGAGGTCGGGAAGAAGGGAGGGCTGCGGAGTGCTGGGAACTGGACCACTGCTCCCTGGGACAGAGGACCACCCTGCCTGTAGGTCCATCAGGACAGAAGGCATCCAAGGGGCCACCCGCCAAGTCGGATGCTGAAGCACAGAGTCATGCTGCAGACAGCACCAGCATTTCACGCACACAGGGGCTTTCCTCTGAGGTGCGTCCCAGCAGTCTCTGCTCGCCCCCGTCGCGCCCGCAGCATCCCAAAGGCAACGCGAGACTCATGGGCACCGAGTGAGCACGAGTGAGAGCCACCATACGGCTCCAGGGGGAAAACTCTGCCCTAAACTTATTAAAGCTGAATTTTTTTTAAATAAGGAACTTAGGGCATCAGAAAACGTTTTGTCCTCCTTCAGTAACTACAGACACGTTTTATGAAGTGGTTTATGAGCAGAAAATGCATTCCTCTGTTATGAAACAACAGCTACATCAGCCGGGCTGCACAAGCTGGGGATTTTCCCATCACCTCCCTTTCTACAAGGGCACCCATAACTCCACTCAGAGGGACCGGGCAAAGTGCTAATTGGCCGCTGGGTTTTTTCAGTGCCATACTTACAGCAGCTGCAGGGAGGGCAGGTGGGAAAACATCCTGTCCTTCACTTCGGAGAAGGTCCCGTTTACCAGGCTCCTGGAAAAAGACAAGCCAGCCGTCAAGCGGGACGGTCCCGCATCCCCCTCCCCGTCCTCCCGGCCCCGCGCAGCCGCCCCGCACTCACAAGGAGCCCAGGCCGGCGGGCAGGCTGCGCGGCGCCCCCGCCGCCCCCACGCACAGCGCCGACTCCCGCCAGCAGCTGCAGGGCGGCGCGCAGCGCGGTGGCCTCCGCGGAGCGGCCGGCGACGGCAGGAGCAGCATGGCGGTGGCGGCGNAAGGGTTCAAAACTTGCTTTAAAAATGAAATGGTGCAACTTCTCAGGGCACCCTGTGCTAATGGTTGAGGGCTGTCACTGGGATGAGTTATTTTCCTCCTAGCTAGCCTGAATTTTGTTAGGAAAATCTTGTTCCTATTACTCTTTATAGTATGAAATTGTATGAACTTTCTTAAGAGATATAAATATATATATATATAGTTTACATTGTATGCTGCATAGTCATGCCTAAGTAAGCATGACTAAAGGACCCCTTGCTCATTTCAAGGAGGATGATGACAGCCCCCCCCATCCTCCCCGATGAAAAAGGGATACTCCTGGACTACCGAGATAATACCAGCATCCCTAGTCCCCCTAACACCTCAGTGACACCCTGTGATTATCTGCCATCATAAGTAACTTGTAGCAAGACCAGCTCCAGGGATGTCTAGATCAAGAAAGAGACAGATGGATGATGATGCCGTAGAATTACAGCTGCTTTGCAAAACAGTAGTGTGCGTGTGTGTTAAGTAGCGATCGACCAAATCATGTTGTATCTGAATGCCTGAAAGGTATAAGGACCGTGTGTAAAACCATCTATGAGAGTGTGCCCAGAGAAGGGTGAAAGGTCTCCAGGGCAAGACTTCTGAGGAGCAGGTGAGGTCACTTGGTTTGTTCAGATTAGAGAAGGCTGAGGAGTGGCCTCATGGCAGTCTACAGCTTCCTCAAGGGGGGCAGCGGAAGGGAGGTGCTGATCTCTCTGGTGACCAGCGACAGGACACTAGGAAATGGAATGAAGCTGTGTCAGGGGAAGTTCAGGTTGGACATTGGGAAGAGGTTCTTCACTGAGAGGGTGAGTGGCCACCGGAACAGGCTCCCCAGGGAAGTGGTCATGGCACCAAGCCTGACAGAGTTCAGGGGGCATCTGGACGATGCACTAAGTCACATGGTTTAGTTTTATGTAGACCTGTGAGGAGCAGGGAGTTGGACTTGATGATCCTTATGGGTCCCTTCCAACTCAGGATATTCTATAATTCTCTGATTCTCTGATTCTATGAAATAAAAAGGCACAACAATAATTTCCCAAAATGGCAGCAACGTTGTGATGTTCCCATGAACCAGACAAGACATTTCTCCATGAAGCATGGCTGCTGTGGCCATCCAGGGATGTCATTTTGGGAAGCCTTTTATGTGTCCACCCTTTCCAAGTGGCACTCAGTGTGCTGCCTGGAAATGCAGTCTGGGGTTTGGGATTGCTACAAGGTTTTAAACGTCTTCAAATGCCGTATCGATATGAAAAGCACCTTCTCTAAAAGATACCCACATATTTCACTCCAAAGCCTTTAGGATTGCAATTCCACAGCTCAATTGTGCAACTTCTACTTGTGCTGAGCTGTTTCCTGCAGATCTTTCAAAATCTCAGGGCACTTTTCAGAAGGGAAGCCTATTTTCTCTCGCTCTCCCCGCCTGGGTTGTTTCACGCAGCTCTGCCTGCAGCAGCCCTGCTCCACTCAGTGAGGGGCTACTAGGCACAGACTGTGCTCTCCAGGGGTCTTGGACATGTCAAGGAACCTTCCTTGTGAGCCAGAGGAGGATGAGGTGGACGGGGAGGCAGGCGCAGCGGGGCCGGAGTACTGCACAGGAGGGAGCCGGAGCGGAGAGCGAGGGCTTCGTCGGAGGCTGAGGAGAGAGCCTGGAGCGCCAGCAGGACGCAGCAGACGGCCCTGTCTTGCTGAAACGAAAAATGAAGGATTGTTTCAGAACATTCAAATGACAGAAAACAGGTGTGTGTGGGGGGGTTAGAAATATAAATATGCATACACACAGGCGCGCGCATGTGCACACACACACACACACGTGTATAAATTTCCTTAAGAGAACATTCAAAAATCGCTTGTTTTAAAAAGCAATGTCTATTGTATCCATATAGTAGCCCTGCATAAAAATGAAAGCCTCTCTCTTCTTTGAGAAGAAAAAAGGCATTGAAATAGAGCTCCAAAGAATGAGAGATAACACTGAAATGTGTATGCTGTTGCTTTCCCTCAAATTCCAGTTCATAGGCTCAGGTGATTTTTTTATGTAGACTTACATAAGGTGCAACCATTTAAGTCATGCCACAAATAAATGCAGTCGACTGCAGATGAATGATTGTGCTATCAGATACCCATAGATAAAATGCCATTTCAAATGGGTAACACAATCAAAGCAGCACTGAGACAGCAAGTCAATGGGCGTGATCTAAAAATCTGAACAGATACGTGATGTGCAAAGGATGTGCCGTGTCTTTAAACAGTCATCGTAACCGAGCGTGCAGGGGAACATGCCGGTCCCCTGGACACCGCGTGTACCCCCGTGCAGACACGTACAACGGTGCACATAATCCTCCAAGTGGATGGTAAATGGAAAATATTCTGATTCCCAGGTAAGCACAACTCAGACATCTTGTCATTTTGATGTATTATGTTATCACCGTCATTCCTGCTAACGCGACAACTCTTTCTCTTTTCCAAAATCTCAGATATTTATCTTGAATTGCAAAGAGAAATGGAATCAGATGAACATTTAGGAGTCCATAAATATTAAAATAAATACCCTGATGTGAAAGTTGTTGGCTCTGTTTCTTCAAGATCAGGAAGGTATTTCTCACACATTCTCATTTTTTGCTTCTCAAACCCTTTTTTCATAAACCCCCTGCTTTATTGAGTAAATATTAGTGTAAAAGCTTTCACTGTATTTTTTCGTGTAGCTTGACAGAAATGGACAGTAGTGGATAGAAAGCTGTTGATCGGCTCATACAGAATGAGAAGTATAGAAGGGAAGAGCACTTCAACCTTTTGTCTGAGAAAATTTAATTTCTAGGTTAATTTGCGAATAAAAATAAGCTTTGCTGGCTTACAACCGACCACCTGCCCAAAGTAAGAAATTTGAAAAAAAATTGTGGGTGAGAGGAAAGTATGTCAGTAGAAGTGTTCCCACTATGAGGACTCTTAATTGCTTGTGACCCTGCTGTGGAAGAAGGTATGGGAAAATTAATGCTCTGAGCAATATTCATCTTGCTGAGTGTTTTCCTTTCTTTCTTCACTCATGGCTGATGTGACCTTTTTGGACTCCAACTGCTAGAGAAGATGTACTGCAACATGCAGAGTACATTATTATTATCTTGAACGTTCTCCAGCTTTTGTACCAAATGTTTAGTCTGCTTGGTCAGGATTAAATGTCCTTTGCTTTTGACTTCTGAAGATTTCTGGTCCAGATCGCACACCTGGTATGTCACTGCAGTTTTCCTTTAAAGAAGCACAAAAGCAGTTTTCTTTGCTGAAATGCAGCACTACAAGATAGGCTTTTATGAAAACTATTTTAAAAAATATATTCTCAGAAATCAAACAAAAGTACAGCTTGCCAAATCCTACTTTAGGGGAGCTGGCAAGTCCTCTACAGTGACACCCGCTCACCAGCCCTGGTCTCTTCCACCAGAGGTGTGCTGAGTGTCGTGTGTGGTGGAGGTGGTTATTCACATTACTCCAGAACAAGAGGACTTGGTCACACACTGTCCTCGCTTTCATGTTTTCCAAAAGGCCCCTAAACAGGGAGTCATGGTGGCTCCAAACCCCCAGATCTGGAAAGGACTCCCTCTGGAAAGAGGAACAGGCAGAACAAGCACGAATACAGCCTGGGTGGAGAGTGGATTGAAAGCAGCCCTGAGGAGAAGGACTTGGGGGTCTTGGTGGACGAGAAGCTCAACATGACCAGGAAATGCACGCTTGCAGCCCAGAAAGCCAACTGTGTCCTGGGCTGCATCAAAAGAAGCGTGACCAGCAGGTCGAGGGAGGGGATTCTGCCCCTCTACTCCACTCTCGTGAGACCCCACCTGCAGTACTGCATTCAGCTCTGGGGGCCCCAGTACAAGACAGACATGGACCTGTTGGAGCAAGTCCAGAGGAGGGCCACGAAGATACTCAGAAGGCTGGAGCACCTCTCCTATGAGGACAGGATGAGAGAGAGAGAGTTGTTCAGCCTGAAGAAGAGGAGGCTCTGGGGAGACCTTATAGCAGCCTTCCAGTACCTAAAGGGGCCTACAAGAAAGCTGAAGAGGGACTGTTTACAAGGGCATGGAGTGATAGGACAAGGGGTAATGGCCTTAAGCTGAAGGAGGGTTGATTTAGATTAAGTATTAGGAAGAAATTCTGTACTGTGAGGGTGGTGAGGCACTGGAAGAGGTTTCCCAGAGAAGTTGTGGAAGTCCCCTCCCTGCAAGTGTTGAAGGCCAGGTTGAATGGGGCTTTGGGCAATGTGGTCTAGTGGAGGGTGTCCCTGCCCATGGCAGGGGAGCAGGAACTGGATGGTCTTTAAGGTCCCTTCCAACCCAAAGCATTCTATGATTCTATGAAGCTGGGGTGCCTCCAAGGTTTTGACATGTAGCTTCACCTATGGTCCTGCCCTGCAATAAGTCTTCTTAAGAAAAGGTATTAGTAGTGTATTAGCACCAGGTATGGACTAAAAAGTTAATAGACATAACAATCCATATGCCTTTCTCTTTCTTGACTTGTGAATGCCTAAGACACCCAAGGAGCTGCAAGTTGTTCCTTGAAGAGCAAAATGAATGGAGTCTGACCTCAGGCTGTATATCCACATTCCCCCAGTGCCCCCTCTCACTGCAGCACCTTCATCCACCCGGGATCTGCTTCCCCATTACCCAAGTTCCAAGGACCTCGTGCAATGGTGGCCCTCCTTCCTAGCAGCCCTGTGCCCCATTGCTGCGCCTGCCAGGTGGACAAGAAATTGGAAATACCCCCAGCTAGCACGGTGCTCTGTGTGTGCCGAACCCGTCTGCCGTCAAACACTGGGTACTGCGAAGGGTGAGAAGAAATGGGAGCAGCTGAGCACTCCTTGCCTGCCCCTCGTCTCATCTTCCCACCAGCTGTCAGTGGGCACTCAGGATCTCTGTGTCCTCCATCCTTCTCTCCAAACTGGTTCAAACTGAATGAGCTCAAAGGTATCAAAAAGTTCTGGCAAACGGACCCAAATGTAAACAGTGCAATAACAGACGTCTCATTTCTTTAGGACACCAAGCAAAAGAAAAACTGCATAGAGAGGATGATAATTCTATGAGAAAAAGAGATTTTCATATATGCAGGATGACTGCATATCACTATTTGTCTATGGGAAATTTGGTATACTATTTGACCACCTAGCCCCCCAAAAAATCAAGAAGGAATTTTAATTTTTTTCTTTCCACCTTGAAGTTGGTAAGAAATGTTTCTAAATAAGACTTGTAAATAAGAAAGTAAAATTCACCCTTTATATTCTTAAGGACAGAATATCTATAGCATTGGCTACAGAAAAGGTGGTCCAGTCGCGGGTGGATTGTGTCCTTTAAAATCAATGAAACAGAATTCCTGTATTTTTTTCCATGTTTGGCCAAAGCTCAGATAACCTGCAGTCCCTCAAAAACATAGACAATTGAAAATAAATCCTTAGATAACCCATATTTTAGGATAAACCACAAAAAGAGACAGGGAGGCTGTGGGAGAAGGAAAGCAGGCTTTGTGAGAATCATGGCAGGGGACTATTAAGATAAAGAAGGCTAGATTTTGCCTTGTATATACCTGTTTACTGACAAATTGTGCAATCAGCTAATACATTTTAATGCCATTTGATCAACTGCAGTTCCCTGACCATTTCACCCCAATTCCACTTATTGATTTAATGTGCACTGAACTACCTCAAACCTTGCCATTCAAACCAGGATTGCTGGGTACAGCACCCTTACGGAACGAACAGTCACTACGTTTTAGAAGAGGACCAATTCTCTGACATCCCAATTTCCCTGGAAATGACCCCAAATTGGCTTCTGGACATTTGAGATGAAGCTAAAGATAATGTCAGTCACACAACAGACATCGCTCAGCTTGGTGGTTGTAAACACCAGGTTGTAAACCCCAGTCAGACTTAATCTGACACAGCTTTATTTATGCTAGACAGTGCTATGACATTTTCTGAATTTCAGGAAAGTCAAGCCCCATTTTCTCAGCAAAGGAGGACAGGCAGGACAGTCCAACATTACCCAGAGAGACATGGAGCAGCTTGGGTATATTGGCAGCAAATCATTTGGTGCCATCATTGCTCGATTTTTCTCATCTTCCTCGTAGTTTCTACGTGGTTTTGGTCCATTGTGCAGCCTGGGTATGCTAAATGCTGCTGGAAGTTGAAGGGGCAGCACTGACTGAAGGGGAAGAAAAGGGCCTTGCCGAGACGTGCCTGCTCCTTTCTGTCCCTTGTAAGTCTATCCTGCTTGGTTTTACGTCTTAAGAGCTCCATTTCCACCACAGTATTTATACACTGAAATACTTGTAGACATTTCTGCCCCCTCACCAGCTCTTTCTTCATAAAGCAACTGCCTGAAGGTGGGTTGCTCATCGCTGGATGCCCTTCCGCTTGTCTTGCCTGTGTGGAGAGCGTCAGGAGGAAGGAGGCTTCTCCGTTGCTGTTTATACTCATTTCCAAGCGACCGTCCTTCCCTTCATTTTCTCTTATCCCCATGCCATGAAAATCACATGCGGTAACCACTGTGCTACAGGGTGTAAGCAGTATTGTCACTGAGAATGTTCTGTGTTTAATGATGTCACGTTACATTAAAACATGGATTTTATTTAGTGGTTTAATTTACCTGCATTTACTACAACATACAACCTAAACCAGTGCACTGAAAAGCTTATCCCAATGTATGATAGCAAAGATGGCCGGTTTAAAACCGCAAGTATTAAGTAGGTGGAAATCATGCTGTGGAGACCACTAGCTTACAGTAATCATAACATCATTTTGCCTAACTCAGCAAACTATATCACAGACTACAGTTTAATTTAAGCGAAGGATAAAATTGCCAAGTCCATCTATATTTGTAAACCAGTTGCACAAGACTCATTTAAACTGATTTGAGACAGTACAAACACTCCTGTGTGACACAGTCAGGCCTATCCATGTGTATATTTTAGCAATTAACCAAGTGGCACATCCATCGGGATTGCTGAGGACCTCAGCGCTTACACTGCCATTCTCCTCTGAAGGTAACGCAAAGCCCTTGCTCAGGCTTTGAGTGAGCAATAGCTAAAACTGACTTGGGTGATGACTTCAGGTGTGTAAGTCCAAGTCCCACCCCTGCTCTGCCATGGCTAATTACCCAGCTCAGGAAAGCTTCCCGCCATTGTTCAAAAAGTCTTTTAAAAGCTGTCCATGTTTTTCACCCAAGATGTTCTTGACAAAATTTGAGTTTTCCTTCTTGGGTCTCCTAGCCTGTTCCCTTGCCAGCAAAGGCAGCCTGCCCTCTCAGCTTACCCCACCACTGAAACGCGCCAGGAGTTACCTCAACCCGCCTACTCCTCCCTTTGCTCCAACAAACCGTATCCAGATGAGCCCTGGCACTTCCCAGCTGCCATCATCATGCCGGGCCTCAGCACTGAGAGCCAGGGTTGGACGAGGAGATGACCAGCAGTGGGTGAGGATCAAGCCAGGGACCTTGACAGAACTCAGCCCATAGGTGTCCATAGGACCTGACGGGCTGCATCCAAGGCTACTCACAGTGTTGGCTGCTGCCCTTGTAAGGCCAGCGTCGCCTCTGAAAGGTCTTGGGGAGCAGGAGAGGTCCCCAGAAACTGGAGGAAGGCAAATCTTAAACTTGTCTTTGGAAAAGGCCAAAAGCACAACCTGGGGAGCACAAGCCAATCAGCCTAACTTTGATCCGTGGGACCCGTCCAGTTTAACATCTTTATAAATGACACCATGAGCGCACTCTCATCAAGTTCACTAATGACACCTAACTGGGGGGACCAGTCAATACACTGGAGGGCAGGTCTGCCATGTGAGAGACCTGGGCAGGCTGGAGGAACAGGCCAGCAGGCACGTCCTGAGATTCAGCGGGGACAAATGACATGTCCTGCACTTGAGAAGGAAGAGTCCCCTGCAAGGATACAACTGGGGCCGAGCTGGGCTTGAGCCAGCAGTGTGCCCTAGCAGCAACAGTGGCCAAGAGCAACCAGGGCTGTACTAAAACAGGAGCACAGTCAGGAGGTCCAAGGGACTGACTAAACCCCTTTACTCTGCAGTAGTGAGACCATGTCTGCAGTCCTGTGTCCAGTTTTGGTCCTCTCAAATAAAAGAAAGGGGATGATCAGCTGGGGTGAGTTCAGCAGAGGGCCCCAGGCTGGATGGTGGCTGGAGCACTTCCCTGTGAGGAGAGCCTGAGGGAGCTGGGCTTGTCCAGCCTGGAGAAGAAATGGCTTTGGGGACACCTAACAGCAGCTCCCCAGCATCTACAAGGAGGTCATCGAGGAGGTAGTGCCAGGCTCTTCACTCACAGACATGCAAAGTAGGAGAATGAGAGACAAGAGATGATGAAACAAGAGAGTTTCAGACTGGATATATGGGAAAAGGTTTTCCCCAGGAGGACAATCAGAATGTGGGACAGCTGCCCTGAGAGGCTGTGCGGTCTCCATCCTTGGGGGTTTCAAGGAACAACTGTATCAAGCCCTGAGTGACCTGGTCTGACCTCAGAGCTGGCCCTGCTCTGAGCAGAGGTTGGACTCGCGACCTCCTGAGGTTTCTTCCAACCTGGATCATCCTGTGATCACATGTGGTAATGGAGACTTGTTTATAGACTCCATAAACAAGGACCTTGGTTGTAGGTGGTGTCACTGAGAAGAAGAAATGCAACTTCAATTTTTTTTGCCTTCCCTGTATTTAAATTCTCATTAAAAATGATGGATTATTTCAGGGTTGGTTTGTTGGTTTTTTTTTTTTTTTACATCACTCAGATATATTCATAAACACGCACGTCCTTATATATAGAAACAGAAAGCGTCTGTGCATTTTCCTCTGTGTATTTATCCACTAAATGCATGTTTTATAATCCTCGGTGTTTTGCAAGGCTACAGGGTAATCTGCTTCATTCAGTAGTTACTCTTGCTCGGGAAATGCACAACAGTCACAAATGCTCCACAGCTTGGTTGCTGGGTAAACGGTAGCTCATTTGTATTCAGCACCCTGCGTAAAAGTGATAAGAAGCCAAATACTCCTAGGAAACAGCACAAATGAAATACAGCACGCAGGAGGCGAAGTATTTATAGAAACAAAATATCAGCATTTTCCACACATTTACACAAAGCAATTTCAGTCTTTTCATAGGAAAAAAAGAACATCTCTGGCACTCATTTACTCATTTCCCTGCAGTCATATATTTTGGCCAAAAAGCACTAACTACATAGAAAACCTTCAGGTCACAGCAAATTAAAGATCAATGACAACCTAAAATAGACGCTGTCATATTTTCACTCCTAACATGTCTTTGTAACAAGAGCATTGTTTTAGTAAGTAAATAACGTGACATTTGTGCGTTAATGGGATTTTAGCATCGTGGCTGAACCCTGCCCGCAGATCCCCAGCCTGCTATGAGAGAAAGAATTATATCTGCATTTAACTCCTTGGGACCTCTGGATTGATTAGCTGAAGTCTGTTAAGTACAAGCCAGAGGCTTGCTGATCAGAAGAGCACCAGACCACATCTTCCTTCGTGTGCACGTATCATCAGCCGTGGCTCTGTTCGGGGCGGTGAAGCCTTGCCGTGTTCAGGTGCGATGCCCACCCGCGCCCTGGGGACGAGCCCCCTGCCCCGCGGCAGGCACCAGACCCATCGCAGCTCAGGGCGCTCCAGGCAATTTGGCCAAAATACTTCAGCCTTGCTCAAGGGAAGCAAGGAGAGGACTGTGACAGCCTTTTGAAGGACCAAACATTTGCAGTAGCAGAGGGAGAAGCGGGTCAGGCCAAGCCCCCATCGCCCGCCAGCGTCTGGTGTTGCTGCCAGCCTGTCCCATCCCCTCCCTGTGTGCGCCAGGGCCACCGAGCGCAGCACCCGTGCTGCTGCCTCTGTCACCCGGCCGGCCCTCTGCCTTATAATGAATAGGCTGGAATAGAGAACTATTTTTAAAATGTAGACGGTTGATTCTTAAGTCTCACGGTGGCATTTTAAGGCTCTGATTTTGTTACGTGTATTTGGCTTTCCTTGTGCGAGTGGCTCGTATGGTCTTATGAGTAGCATTAAGCCTATGCAATAACACTTCTGGACTGGAGCAAAAATCCAGTTGTTCAGTCATTCCACAGTAACGTAATAGAATATCTAACATTTTTTTCAGGAAGCTTAGAAAATACGCACCTATTCAGCTAATTCCAAGTATTACTCCCATACGGCTAATGATGTCAGTAAAGGTTAGGTGATACCATCAGCTGTGCCTTCTGCCGTGATCCCCTGACTTAAATCATGATTTCTCTTTGTGGATTTTGGGGGTGTGGATTTGGGAATGCATGAAAAATATAAGATAATATCCCAGCTGAAGCGTGAATTTGATTTTATTGCTCTTTTTATTGCTGGAGCTTTTATTAGGAACATTGAGAAACAGGAAAAGCAAGAGAAAATGTTGGAACCATCTAATATGAAGTAAAGAAATAAAACAGTGAATAAAAGAAAGCATCTGAACTGGGAGACAGCAGAAAGACATAAAAAAGTCTGGTTTTGCTGCCATAGCCTACAAATGAGACAAAAACATTTTTGACAGAAATTATCCTATCTATTAGTAGAAAAGACACAAAACTTAATGGTACTAGGTAATCTTTTGCACATCTCTATTTTAACCTTCCTTCTCTTCAATGTCTACCAAGGTTAAATAAGCAACCAAACACGTAGCGGTCAGTAGGTGCCAGTGACTTGCAAACAGCAAAAGGAGGCTCGGACAACAGTGGGGGCTGTGCAGCAGGAGCCACGAGGTGCTGTTGGTTGCACGTAGTTCTTGAATCTGTCTTCTGTCTCTATCCACACACACAATGGGTGCAGGTAAAGCAAAGACATTTTAGAAACGTATTTCTGCAGCACAGGTTTCTTGCTCAACAGGACAGCAACTGCAAAGCTTCGGATCTGTTCCTACCTGGCAGAGGAGTGACAACACATACCAGCTCTAGACAAGCCTGGTAAAATGGAATAAACTGGAGAAAAAAGGATGCAGTCATGAAATGTTTAAAACCTGATCCTAAAGCAGCTGCAAAACAGCAAATCCAAGACTCTTTCTTGCCAAAAACGTGGAGGCCTTGCAACTTCCTCTGCTTAGAAGAAATTGATGCAATGGTGTTTCTTACAAAATTTCGGAGCCCTGTTCCTTCGGGCATTGGAGCGATTAAGTAAACAAAGACAGTCTCTGTGCTTCTACCAAGTCTCTCCCAGACAGCATATTTCCAAACCTGCCTCTCTGGGATTTTTTTCTTAGGGTCATGCATATTTAGGGTAGGTCTTACTTTTTGCTCGGCTCTGTGCTTTTCTCTTCCCTTACAGTCAAGGATCAGAAAAGTTCCTCTTCCCGAATGATTCTGTTTCTTCAGCGAATTTACATATGTCCTATACTGTGTCTGGTGCTGATACTAAGTGAAAGGTGGTTGCTTCACCAACTTCCATAACACAGCTAGGTTAGTCTAAAACCTCTTAGAGACAAAGATGAATGTTCAAGCTCAGGACATCTGTTTCACCTTTCAAGACACTTACTGATTTACTGAGGTCTTTAAAATTAATACAGACACTCCATTATGTTTTGGATCATATGGTTAACCTGCTCTGCTTTCTCCAGAGCTGTAACAAAGACGTCAATGTTTCCAATTTGTGTACTCAAACAGCGTCTCTTTTCCTCCTATCAGATTTCTTTTCCCTTTCCTAGGATCCTTGTCTACATTTCAATACTCATAAATCATACTGATGCAACAAAATAATTTCTTTTATTGTGAATTCTCTTACAGGGTCAGCAAGATCTTACCTACAGCAACGCACACTCGTTAGAAGCTGCAGTGTAGGAGTTATACTTTTCAGTTAAAGGGAAAAAAGACTGGCTGGGAAAGTAAGCTAATAGCTCTCTGTACAACATCTAGGTGCAGAACACTGAAACCTCAGTAAAGTATCAGATGGACCTTGAAGGCCACGCTGGGGAGGGCACAAGACTCTTCCCTCCCACAGGCAGGAGGATGGATCAGTAACAACAGCTAACTTAGGGCAGGCTGGAGGGAAAAAGAAAGAAAATCTGATGTAGAGGTGCTAGATTAAATGATGGAGGCATCCCTTCTTGTGCCTTGACCTTTCAGAGAAGAATGATACATCTAAAGTCAAGCAGGTTGCATCACCTACAGAACATGGTTTTCAGTAGTAAGGTGGCCACCTCTTGAACAGCTTGTCTGTTGCCTAACTCCTGTGGGTCCCAAATTCAAAAGGTGTCTATGCCCAAAATTTCCCAAGACTTAGGGCTCCAGATCAGGCATACTTAAATTCAAAGGACATGCAGAAACAGGACGTTTCTTTGCCTCTGTCCCCACAAAAGCCTTGAGCCACTACGTTTTCTTAGAGCACCTTAACACACCATAGGATCAAGGCGCTCATGAAGTGCAGTTCCAGCCACTACTTTTAAAATATCTTTATAAGCACCACCTTCCACCTTCCATCAACAGATTTCTGATCACCATTTGTCAAGGAAATGACAACTCTATTCTCAGTCTTGCCCCAGGGGATTCTCTAAGCCTGGAGGGAAGAGTCTCAGCCTGAGGCTTAGAGTCTCCTCTGGAGGAGGAGGAAGGATGTACTTCATCCTTCCAGGTGTGCCAAGGAGGGGAAAAAAAAAATCCCCTCAACAGTCATTAAACTGAGCAGAAGGAACAAATAGGTTGACAACCTGTGGTCTCGTGACTCGGGAAGGAAGGGGCAGTGCTCCAAGCATGCCACCACGAGTGCTGTAGGTGCCCCAGCTGAGGCCCAGCCAGGGAGTTCCCATGGCTGCTCGCACCTCCAAGTCAGGTGCGTTGGTCCTTCGGACGTGTCACAGGGCGCAGAGTTTCTATACTTTTTAGGTCAAAAAGGACAAAAAGTCAAAGAAAGGAAGATTCTTTATAAACACTCTGGGGGCTGTGGATGCCAGTTAACGGGGTTAGAGAATGCACCATCGCATTTGAGGCATCCGTGTCTTTTTTTGTTGCTGACCATTGGGAAATCAGCCTCTGGGGAGGCAGTCTTTTACCAAAAGTGTTCTGGGCCAGTCATACCCTCTAGCAGAAATCAAGAGGGAGCTGTGGGACACAACTGGCCATACTGTACTGCAGGGGCAGCTTTCCTCCTCTTATAGGTTATGCCCCACTCCAGACCCAGGCTTGTAGACATAGCCCAGAAGTATCCCAGTTAGCATATGCTCAGTGTTGAGTCTATTGCTTTTTACAGACAGTGCTGGAAAAAAAGAGGCTTAGCAAAGCCATTACAAATGCAAATACGTACCCTGAGTATCACAGCTACAAAAGGAGGTATGTTGATCTCTGGTGTGGAATCTTGGCTCATGCAGTCCCTCTCTGGCCCAGCAGCCACTGGCACTTTTTGGGTGCCACACAGGGCTCAGGACAATGTAATCTGCAATGCTGACAGCTGAACAGTCACCAGGCTGGTCCTCCCCATCGATGCAGGTCTAACACCATGACTTGCGTCAGGAGAATTAGCACTACAATATCTGCTAGCTGGAGTAACAGGTTATTGCTCTGAACCAGGCAGTCACTGAAAACGGAAAACACCTATCAGTTTGAATTTTGAATCGATGAGCTTAAAGAACATCCTTGCTTAAGATAAAAGACTAAAGTCACCAGAGTTATTCTATACCATTTGACTGACTTCGCTTTATATCTATAAGATCTTTTCCTTTCTTTACATTTTCCCTTTTGACTTCAAAAGCAGAATTTTAAAAAAAAAGTTATATTAAAGATGAGTTTGAGTGAAAATTATTTATTTGTTTTCGAGCAATGTTAAGATGCATTTCCAGAAAGAATGAAAAAATACAGCCAAGATTAAAGAACTTTGAACAACGACAAAGGTAAGCTCTTTGGGAGTGCAACCAAAGCTCTGAGTGTGGGAATCACGTTCCCAGAAGTTCCTGCTTGACAGTTGGCTGCAACCAACTGGAGCATAGGGAAAACTCAAACACCAGCATGAAAGAGCAAGTAAAGGTCATAGAGGCAAAGAAGGAATATGAAAAGATGACATTAATCTGTTGGGAATTGCATATTTATCAAGAATAGGCTTTGAGGAAGATCTGCCAGGAAGGTGAGGCAGGCAGGAGAACTTGCTTGAGGAACAAATGGGAAGAACCTTGTACTGAATTTGGAAATAGTTAGCACCACCTATTGGTGACCACTTTAGGTGGGAAAATGCTGCCATATTCCCAAGCATGCTTATGTGGAGAAAAGAGAAAAGCCATTGCTACTGTGATGTTTGTTTTTATACCGGACGCTTAGAATATTTATAAAGTTGGGGTTCTTAGTTGCACTTCTTGTGACATAGTTTAGGTTGATTCTCCATAATGCCCTAAGTACTTGGAAAATACATATGTTTGAGCTTAACAAAATCTGATTAGGCCAGCATTACATGTGACCTCGTTTCAATTAATATAAGAGAAAAATCCACTGAAAAGCCTTTTCCATGTCTCTCACACTTACTAGTATTTAAAAATACTCACAAAAAACTCCATATGCACTAACAAGCAGCAGACTGGAAAAGACCACAAGATAAATATCTGTAATAAAGAACTTGGTGCCTTCTCTCCAAAGCCTGTCTAATCAATCAAAATGTATTTTGTTCTGCATATTTGCCTATTATATTTGCTGACCTATGTGAGTAAAGCTTACAATTATTGGCAGTCTTGTGCTTTTCGGGAAAGGAGATTTCAAGTAAGGTGCCATCCATCATAGCATCCATGCTCCTAGGAGCTGTTTAGAAAGAAGGTAGGACCTCTTGGGTTGTTCTGGGGGATTTTAGTTAGTGCTTGTCAATGTTATAGGAATGGTTACTGAACGGTAACCAACAATGAAGGGGTTTCTATAATGGCGTATGTGCGTAGGACATGGAACAATACAGTTGCTGCCCTAATAAGCATACAATTTAAATGCATTAATTTCTCTATTCTCTGCGCCCATCTTCTTTTATTTGTTTGGGGGGTTTTGTGGGGTTTTTTTCTTTTTTGTTGCTAGCCTGTTAGCTAGAAACCTCCACCCAGAGGAATCAGTCTGGTCTGCAGTTCAGACAGGTTAAACATTAGTGGGGAAAGCCTTTGTGGAAAGACTTGATTAAGGCCCATCAGGAGCTGCGGTTGTTGCCCAGGCTGATGCCAAGTACCAGCGAGAGAATCAGCTTCCCCTGAAGTTCATTTGCTGGTTGTCAACAGCCGGTAGGATCGGGCCCCGCTCCTGCAAGCTCTATTAACATATAATTGGATTTGTTCAAAGGCGCTCCCAAACAGCGTTGTTTTATCTCACGCCTTGGTTATCTTTCTTGCATTTAACTATCGGTTAAATAAAGGGCGCAGGCAGGAGCGAGCAATTCTGCTGGGACCTGCCTGTGCTTGGCCCAGCCGTGCCGTAGCGATCAATAACCCACCGACGTTCCAGCCCTCCGACAAACGCGAGTTGGCCTGAAATGCAGAGTGCACAGTTTATGTCTCTGTCTAGGGCACGTGAGTATTACTTAATTCTTTATTGTTTGACATTTCCGGATGCCGTTGTTATTGCCATTAACTATGAAAAATATCAGGATTTCACAAAGAGCTTGGAAAAGTATTTGTGTACTGAAAGCATTCATGTAAAATGTGAAATCGTAAGGGAAATTTTGTGTAGGTATGGATTAGCTGTGGTTTAAGTGATCAGGATTTATGGCACCTATTTTTTTACCAGGAAAGAGTTTAAATTAAACTATTAGGATTTTTTTTTTTTTTTTTAAATGTATCTCAGAAATGACTGGTTTTGTTAATTTTTGCCTTTGATTTTAGGTATTTTCATATGCTATTTATTTTATTATTGAGACTTTGCAGTAAAATTGAAACCAGAGCTCAATAATGCCCTGTCTGGACAGAAATTATAACCTCATTGGAAAACAAACCAAATCCTTTTTGTATAGATACAGCATTTGCTGCTGCACTTCTGCACTCCTGCACTCTCTATCTGGTGAGAAAGAAAAAGATCTACTCTGAGATAGAACCAGAAAGAAAATTAATGTTTCCGACTAACTAATAGTACTGAAATTTTTCCTGTCAAAACCTTATTTTAGACACATTCTTTTCTGTAAAGCTACAAGTAACAGCTTAAAAAAAAAAAAAAAAAAAAAGTTTTATAATATAACCAGACTTCCATTGCATGTGGATAAGTTACTGGCTTAACTTTAAGCAAGCTGTATTAAACTTTCCTAAAACCATAGACTTCAAAAGTAGGATTGGCAGTGTGCAAGAGGCTACGTAACCATCATCGCCGAGACACTTCAAACACTTAAGAAAAATATTTGTTGACAGGCCTGAAAACTGGCATTTTCTGGCAGTGCATAGTGAACTGAGAGCTATAGAAACAGCGGTGGCTCAGTGTCACGTCCCTGCTCCTCCACTGTACCTCTGGAAGGAAATCAGAGGTCTTTGTATTTTCTAAGCTCCTTTTATCTTAGGCCCTTTGAAATTATCAAAGGATTCAGCTGGTCAAAGCCACCAGCCTGGAAAATGGGAGCTGCTGATTTTACCCCCATATATGCCATAATGTGGTATTTGGTCTTGCAAATCCTATAGCAAACCTTATTCAGGCAAAATTGTATTTAGCCTTGTTTAAGTAGAAAACAGTTAAAAATGGAAGAGTTGAAGTAATCTGTACCATACAGAGAGAGATGCAAGCACAGGGACCTGCTACTCTGAGCTCTCCGAGACAGCACCAAAGGGCATAACCAGCATCAACCAGCACAGCTACACGAAAGGCAACTGGCAGTCGGCAGCCATCCTTCTGCCTCTCTTACCTATCAAATGGGCAGGATACTTATTCAGCCCCATCTCACAGAATGATGGAGAAATTCGTGCTTTCCATTTCAGGCTCCATAGACCTCAGGCAAAACTAAACAATACACGCAAGTGCTGTACAACCAAGATCATAAAGAATTGAATGGATTTTTTAAAATATTTAGGGTGGTTTTGGACGTGTAAAGGTTTCTTTGAGAACAGCTTTCCCCCCTTTTATGCCAGCTGCTAGTTTCTACCGGTGTTTTTGGAGGGCCTTCAAGCAAGAGTCTCATGACGTACGTGCTCTTAGCCTGGATCAGTGACACAATCAATCTTCTGAGCCGTCATCATCCCCTGCACTTTCATGACACAGTGCTTACACTGCTCTATTTTACGGAGGAAATGAGGTCACCCCAGACTCGCAGACTGCGAAATACAAATGCCTGTTACTGCAGAGCAAGGCAGAAATCCAGGAGCAACCTCAGCCCCGGTGTAACTGGAGAGCAGAGCAGCCTGCACAGCCCCGTCGCGCAGGACGTACGACCAGGATACACTTGTGCGCGGGGCCACGCAGCACGTCCCGTAGCACAGGATTTCTGCCAAGGAAATCTGTTTCTCTACATCCAGCGTAGGGGTGAGGAAGAGAGAGAAGAGCGTCGGGACTGTACTGCAAATGCAAATAGTATCAGCACTGCTGTGGTGGAACAACAAAACTGGAGCAAACGGCGTGTGGGGGGAAAGGCTGAAGCCACCTTATAATTCAATGAATCCATGACCGATCAATAAAGACACAAAAGGAACGTCAACCCCCCCGGAGACCTGCCTGCACAAAGGACTGGGGTAAGGCTTGCCGTAGGGCTAGCCCCTTCAGAGCGCTCTGGCGTTACAGCTCCTCTACTCCACACCTAATTTCAGACCCATATAAACCTTTTCCGAACAATTCTGATCAGGACTTCACGGACACCAGCTGCAGCTGTGGCACTGCCGGCCATGGTCACGCTGGCCCGGGAGGCAGCACCGCCTGCAGATGGGTCCCACCTCCACCAAAGGTGGGATGCAGCAGAAGGTGGGATGCAGCCACAGGAAGACAAAGCAGCGGCATGCAGAAAACCAAACCCCTATGGTAAAAGCAGAAGGAGAACACGCCGCCACTGTAAGAAAAAAGGCCGGGGGTGACAGCAACCTGTTTAACAAAGGAGGAAGGAGGAACCGTTAGCGGGGCGAGAAGATTTATCATTAAAAAAATACCCTGCTCTTCCCGACGTGTTTATTTTGGGAACACATTCATTGTGCGTGTGCAGCTTATCTCTGTAGCTCAGAGAAGAGTATAGATCAGCTCTCTGCTGTCACCTCGGCTGACAGACAGCTGCTGCTGCAGCGGAGTGACAGCTGAAAAGCTGCGCGATTGATTCCAATATCGTCGTGCTCCATTGCAGCTAACGAGAGGCTTGTGTTCATTCTGCTTTTATTGAAGTGTTTTCTTCTAATTGCCTATTTAACGCCTTAAAAAATACTGGGAGATACAGGTCAGTGCTCCAGTAAGCTGATGTTTGGGCAATGTTTTCCAGGTACAAATGAAGATTTGCTTACGCTCAACACAAAGGCTGCAGAGAAAAAATTAATGATCTTATCAGGTAAAGCAGGTGTTGTGGTCACACCGCCAAGGTCACTAGCATTAACAAAACACTTTGAAAACAGAATTGTGGTATGTTCCCAGCAAGGTGCTGGAGTGTTGTAGAGATAATGTGCTCAGCCTCGAGGGGGGAAAAATATGATGCGCTAACGCTCGCTAACAGCTGTTAATGGCGGAGTATTGTGGACAAGAAGGATGTTTGACCTACCAGTCCTTTGGAGGAAGATGTAAACAACTGGCTTGATTCCCTGCTGCCTTGCCCCTGCTATGGCCTTCTACGCTTGTGCCAAGTAAATCCAGCATATATGCTAAATTCTGTCACATCAAAAAAAGCTGAGTTTTACTACCACTTGCACGGAGGCAGGGGAAAATTAGGGCCTGCAAATGCAGGAAGAGGGACTCACGCAAGAATGAAGTGAACAGAGACTCGGAAATGCAGTTATCTAGCGACTAAACGAAATGAGCATCTTTTAACTCCGCTAAATGCTGCCCCAGGAGCCTTGTGAGTCACAGCTACTTGCTTCCATGACAAAAATACATTCTTACGGCGTTTTCTTCCTGAGCCCGCTGCAGACCCATCGCATCTAGAACAGAGAAAACACAACTGCCTTCTGGATCAGCAGACCACATAACCCGAGGCCAGCTGCACAGTTCACTTCTGCCTAGCTCACACCCGCCGCAGCCCCCTCCGCACTTGGCAGTGCAATGGCAGTTCATCACTCGGAGCACAAAGCATACCCTCGCTGCTAATACTGGGGCTGGAACAGCCCTCGCCCCGCTCCGCTCCATTAGCAAACCCACACACCCCTTATAGCCTTGCTGAAGGCAGCAGTAGCGTTTCACTCACCACAACTTTTAACACTGATAAGGGTGTACGAGCCATAAAGAAGTGTTTGTCCTGCCCATCTCAGTGCGAAAAGAAATCAGAACTTATTTACCTGTAGAAGAGCACGCTGATCCAGAAGTCATGCATGAGGTGGCACTGTGAAGAGCGTACGTAGCCTACAAAGACCTCCAGCAGCCACAAAAGATTCTTTCTGAAGACACAGAGCCAGAGAAATATCTCACTTCCCCAGGCCTTGGAGCCAACGAGGCTGAAATTCCCAAGCACACCTTCAGAGAGGGGAGAGGAACCGCGTGGGGCCTGACCACACCACCTACTGCTCGAAGACCCATGTGGTGTGCATCTTTTCTGAAACCCGAGGTGCTGTCCTGACACAGATTTAACATTCAGCTGAAATTTTTAGAAATAAGACCAAAGGGAAAACCAGAGCGTGATAGTTTGTGCCATCTGCATGGAATACGAGCTTGAGTTTTAATAGCATCCGTTATATCATTATTAAAAACCATTTTTGTATTCAAATCCATTTACTGATTATAAATCCTTCAACAAAATAAGCTAGCGGCATGTGTACTTGCACCTGCTGCCTTTGTGTGCTCCAGTCGACTTCTTGCACACGAAGCTCTGCATCGGTGGGGACGGCAATACACTGGCAGCCATCCTTCCCACCCCCCATCCTTTTTCTGATGTGCTAGTACAGCAGACCCTGCTAAAAAAAAAAAAAACCACTCAAAATTACTCAGTAGGGCAAAGGGAGAACAGAGTACTAGAAATTAATACTATTAGAGAGCACGCTACTATTGCAATGAAGTGAGAGCTGTAATTTGACAGTAGTAGTCTCTGGTACTTGCACTGTGCAGCAGGTCAAGACTTTACTACATATACTCAGATCTTGCTGGAGACTCTCTACGTCCTCAGCTGCACAGCAAGCATCTCAGGCTATTTCTATTTTTATAAACTTCCTAAACACTTTCCTCATCTTCCATTTAAAAATCTATCTTTAACTGTATCCCAAGCCCCTCCACCTACTAAGCTATTTGCAACTCCCCTACCACGACTGAAATAGACGCTGTATAAAATCAGAAGCCAGAATCTCCATATAGCTTCATTACAGAGAGAACCAGAAAAAAATACGAGAGTAGTAAGACAACTTATATTTAATCACAACTTTATACAATCCGTTGCAGGCTTTTTCTCTTTAGTTACATTTGACAGATTCTTCTTCCCTCAATAGCTGCATTCCTCAGTTGAGGTATGACAGACTGGACTAAGCACTCTTTCCATCTGCAGTTCCTCAGGCTCCAGAAAGACTAGTTAGAGGATTAACTAACTGTTCAACAGTATCTGTGTCAGCAAACTGGTTCTACTCCTCACTTCTGCTTGGCAGTCCAGTACCAAAGCAAAGCGAGAAGACTGTCCCCTGCTCGGGCACCAACCTCTCCTGCAGCCAGACCTTGCCGCTGCGTTAGAGAGGGATCCCCCTGCCCCAGCGCCTGCCGAGCTCTCACTGCACGGAGTTCAGTTCAGAAACCCTTCAGGTATGGGATGAGAACGGCTGCTAACATTTTTTCCAGAGCTGACATAGCAATTTGAGCTTTATACACAGGAAAAGCCAGACACACATAACCAATCTAGAAACTTTCCAAAATGTTGGAGACCTTGTTCCATGTGATCCTCGGGTACCCTTCGATCACAAGAAACGTGCCTGAGAAACAGCTTTTGGAGAGAATGGATCGGCAGAAACACTGCACGTTTGTCTTGAATTCCCAATGCAGCGGTGTGTTTCTGCTTGGGATAGCTAGAGGAAGATTAATAATGCACACACCTCTCTTGCTGCCCTGTTATTTGTACAATACCAGCTTCCCCCCAAAAAAGCAGCAAGTGAAGATGGTAGCCTAATATTTGCAGCTCTTTGAGAACAATAGGAAAGGTAGCACCCAGCTGAAACCACTGTATTCTTTCTATTCACATTAGGTTAAAAAAAAGAGCAGTTATAATTTTGCTGTAGCTGACTCAGCCTGGATTTGAATCCAGGATCTAAAGGCAAATTAAATTTCACCATCCATGTTAAGAAAGCAATTCAGCTTCTGAACTGGATCAGCTTTGATGCCATGCTACAGAATTTAGTTGAAATGTGGTATGATGAAAGACTCCTGTTCAGCAGCAGATACAATTATCACACCGATCTTAATTAGATCATGAACTTGACTTTAGGATCCCCAAAGGAGTATTGAAAGCTTGGTCCAGTTACACTGAACTTGGTCCAGAACACTGAAGCTTATCCGTCAAGATAAATATATTACTAGTACTTTGATATGACAGATGCTTGATGAGTGACAGAGCAAATGCCTTTTTAACTATGATTTTTAAAAAGAATTATTAAACTGCACTGAAGTGTACGCTGTTATCTTTGAGGGGGAAAAAAGCATAATACATGAAAAACAATTATTACAGAGCACACAGAGCACAATTTTTCAAGCACTGGTTTCAGAATTAAAAACAATTGAACTAAGGTTCTCTCTGTGGAGAGTCACTTTGTAACCAATTCAAGCCTTTAAATAGCTATTGTTTAAAAAATTTGTCAGCTACAGAAATTGTTTTTCCTTCAGATTCCAAATCCTGTCAGGCCAGGTTGATTAAAATGTTGCATTTAAAAAGAAAAAAAAAGGGCAAAAAACCCAGGCAATCTAATCACCCCTTATAAAAGTGAAAACAGCAACTCAATTTTTAAAGCACCGCGAACAAAAGGCTATAGCCCATCTATCATTCACATATGGATTCATGTAATGATTCTTCAATTAGAATTATTATCTATACGGCAGCTGAAGACTGAGAACTGCTGATACACTGCAGATGAGAACATTTGCTAGTCTCTGGGCTCCAGCCTTTCTTAAAAAATGATGATCGCACAATATAGATTGCTCAGTTTATATGTGTATTAAGCTGCAATGCCAGCATTTACATTTGCAACATTACAATTTTGCTTTCTTAGGCTCAAGAGAATTTGCTGCATCTGGTAGATTTTATTTGCTTTGTATCTTAGGCAATCGTTATGAACAAAGCGTGAATAGGCAGTATTATTGCTCAAATAGTCCTTTGTTTTGTTAGTTATCTCAGATACTACAAAAGAAGTAAACGAAGAGTGGGCCTGTGAGATGGGTGGGTCATTCAGTGTCAGTTTGTTTGCAATATATTTTCCCAGCGCTATTTCTGTAAGGCACGTCCATCTGCTCCTTTGTTTCTTCCACCTGTACGGATCCAGGTAGCCTAAGATGCAACATCAGAGGGAAAGAAAAGCATCTCACAGAACAGTTACAGGCACGGTAAGGGAGGAAAGTCACTTTGGCGATTCAGACTGCAGCACTTTGAGGGGTCCCTGCCCACTCATGCAGCCTGCCCTGTTCCCAAAGGTTACTGTCTTCAGCAAGTGAGTACCCGTAGAATGTTTTGCAGAAGCAGAACAGGCAACATGCCAGCTCTACAGCCACTGCTACTCATACTTACAATGCTCAAACACTCCCCAGTTTCCCTATTTGTTAATACACTGTATGAATTGCGGAACTGCCAAGCAGACAGATCACTTTGCTACCTCTGCTGCAGGGCAGTGACTTTGGGCGGAGCAGCAGACTAGGTAGCAAGAACAGCAACTTCCCAAGCTTGCGTTCTGAATCCTCAGCTCTTCCGGAATGTTTCAAGTGCTTGCCCATTCCTATTTCGTGACTGGTAACCACATGCTATGACCTAGCAGATGACAGAGATAGGTAGCTACATAATTAGTAGCTGTGAGATAGCCTTACCAAACAGGCATCTGTTCTTGGTGTTTCAACGAAGGATTTGTGCTGTACGAGCCCCAAGTACGTTCTGAGGCTCAGGTTGCCTTCCTACATGTCTCACTTGTAATGTTGGTGCTGGAGACAGCAAGGTGGCTCTTGCAGATTTTGGAGGTATGTGGAAGCCTTTAGTGACATGTGCCTATGTAGAGGGTAGGAAAAGGGCTGCAAAGTTAAGTTAAGCTTCTTATTGCATTAAACAATCTTAGAAAGATCTTCATAGAAGGAAAATACTGTTAATGTATTTGTTTTACTCTGCATAGTTTGACAAACCTATGCCCATGCTATTACCATCTTTCACAGTTGGTGAGACCTGCCATAGCCATGAAATACCTGTTTGTACAAAGGAAATGAAAACTGCTCATGGGTGTATGTTCCAGTATTACCGCACCACTTTGTTATAGATATTAGTGAAAAGAGAATAAGCGATTTATACTCTTCCTTGAAAAATACTTTTTATCTCCTGGATCTCCTAAATAACCAATTATTCTTCATTTACTTGAAAGTATATTTCCATTCAAATTATGTAAAATTTCATTATATTTATAATGACATTATATAATGCTTCCATCTCTAAAAATGTAATATTAAGTGAAAACATTTAAGGGGACAAAGTAAGCAAACAAAACTGAAAACCAATACACCAGCTTACCAAAGTAACATAACACAAACATTTAGTTCAAGAGTTTATACACATGATGGGACACATTTCTCAAAGTATTTTACATTTTCTGACTTCAGGTGGCATCACTAAGATTGCGAAGAGATGTAATGACGCATGAATTAAAAATAATATTATTTTTTTTTACTTAAAGCCATCATCTTGGTTGGTTTTTTTGTTTGTTTGTTTGTTTTTGTTTTGTTTTTTTTTCCTTAAATAAAAATAGGTTTAAGAGAACAGGAAAAACACTACCTGAGAAAGCAGTTCAATCTATAGAAGAAGTGAATGAATTATTTGCAGCAGACAATTTATTATGAGAACATAAAAGGTAGAGGTTTCTTCCTCTCAGAGAAGGCAACTGTTGTTTTCTTTATTCAGTTTCAGGATATTATTTATTCATCAAATGCTTATTTTAGCTGCTACCATACACCTCCCTAAACTCTTGTAACAGTAGTTCCAATGTTTGCGTTATGTGACTAGTCATCTAAATTAATAATTGATACTCATTCAGGCACAGAACAGCAATATCAAAAATCAAGGTATCACTAAGGCCTTGTGGTTTTCCCTGGCTGCTCCAGTATACTGAATACTGAGGCAGTTTGCTGCAGTTTTGGCTCCGAAGCTTGTGGAAGAGCTTTACTGACTGGAAAAACTGAGGTATAGCACGCTCTCAATAATAATTACTAAAAAAAGGTGAAAAAAAAAAAAAAAAAGGCGAAAGACGAAAAATTTACATCTCCTTATACCCACAAGGACTCAGTGGTCAAGTCATACTATATTTCTCCTAGGATGCGTTTGTACAGCAAATAACAACTGTGACTGTAGTCCAGGGAGCCATACATTCCCAAGCTTTAATCAATCTAACTTCTAACTGTACCAATAACAACAGAGAAGCAGCAGTCCAATTTAAGCTTAAGATACAATAGACCACACTAAGTGAGAGCACCTTCATGCTGATTAGCGTACTATTAACTTGCGCATATTAACATCACCTCTTGTATCAATTCATTTGAACATGCTGGATAGACAATCCTTTCAAAAGCACCACTATTTTGATTAAGCAATTTGCAGGAGGCTCTGAAAGATACATGTCTCAGATCCCACCAAACGAAGTAGCTCGAATATTTCCTGACATTTAGAACTCATTAACGGTGGTGTCCCAAGTATGACTGCATTACAGACAGACAAAGAAAATGCCTTTGAACATTAAGCTCACTTTGAACAGTAAATGACATAAAAACTACATACAAGGTAGTAATTGCATTTAAGAATAATTAACTAAAAGTTCTGCAACCTACAGCACTGTCACTCCGGAAAAAAAAAGAAAAAGATTCAGGAACAGACTCCAAATCTATTGTTTGCCTAATGAATTCAAATCAACAACTGCACACAGCCACAGAAGCAACAGTGCCAATGGCAAGAGACACTTCAGAAATGGAAGTCTATAAATTTTAACAACAATGGACTAAAAATGCCAAAATACTCTCAAGGTCTCACTGGCTCTTGAAACTGCTGCATTAATCCCACAAGGCATTCCTCCGTTTCAGTGGGTCTCTGGCCTGATCACCCCTACCAAGGAAAAGACGCAATGGAAAAAAGAAAAGAAAAAGAAAAAAAAAGAAAAAGAAAAAAAAAAAAGACTGTATCTCTCCACAACCCCTTGCTTTCATTATTAAAATTCCTTTGGGTTGCTGAACTATGCAAATGTTCCCAAGAGCCAAGTAGTGACAGGATATGAGGTATTCTAGGTTTTTCTCTGCCACGGAGGGCTGCTTTGTTCTAGGCAGTTCTTGAGAGGTGAGAACACCCAAAACCACTACTATTCCAACTCTACCACTTCCTCAGGCATTTTTAACGTTGTATTTAGTAAGGGCTATCCCAAAACTTATATAAATCTTCAAAAAGAAACTAAAAGTGGCTGATGAGAAACGAGATATTTTGAGAGCAGTGAAACATTTCTTGCTGGATGGTCTATACCTATGAAGGAATTCAATCACTGCCACAGAAAATCTTGTTAATCAAGAATATGTAAATAAGCATTCGGTGACTTGCTGAACACCAGTCCAAATAGTCACCCACAGACTGAAAGGCCAGCTCAAGTTCTTCATGAATGTAAAGCTTTAACTTTGGCAGAGATGAAGTGCATATTTGTGCTACACCAAACTTGTGTCTGGCCTCTGTCTTGGAGAGAATATTACCAACTTTCTTTAAAACTGAATTTCACCTAAGGTAGTTTTTTTTGTTGTTCTTGCTTTCAGATGAGGAATAAATTTTCTCCACTGCAGATTCACAATGCTAACTCAATAAAAACCTGACATACTTCAAACAAAAGAGTATCTTTCTGTGTTACTAAATCTGTGTATCTTCTAGTCTTCAAGTTGTTCTGTGCCTGTATTAGAATTATTTATTTCATTTACACTTTTTTCTTGCTTTGCGTCTTTTCTAGAAGTCTTCAAACACTTGTCGAGTCTTTTTAGGAATACATCTACGTCTTGCTTTTTAATTCCAATTGCTGAGGCAGCATTGAGGTAAGCACAGGGATAGTCATTCGCATGTGACATAAAGCCTTTAAAAGTGTAGTTATTCACTGTTTGTACAGTCCCACAGGGAACAACCCTGAAACAAACAAACAAAATTGTATTTCAGTTACAGATGCCTTGGATATTTTATGCGATGCCTCTATGATGAACACATTTACAGAAGTTCCTATAGAGTGTAATATCTGCTAACTCTAAACAAATTAATGTAAGCAGGCTTCTCCAAGTTAGTGCATCACTATGGGTGACAGTAGTAGTAGATGCTGAATTAGTTCAAGTCTGTGTGCATATGCTTAACCTGCTCTGTGTCTGACCTGGGTCTGTTCACCCCCTCCTCCTGAGCTGCCCGGGTCACCATATGAACAGCAGCCTCAGTGCAGACATCTGCTTGGCATTGTGTACTGCTGTCCAAATGTCTGGGTTCAAGTGATTCAGAGAGCTCAGGATCCCAGCTTCCTCCCATCCATTCCTCTCTACTGCATCTCCCTTTTCCCCCATCCTACGATGTTAACCTCATATTCATTCCCTCCTTGTAGTGGATACATTTTGCCACCGCTTTTACCTCTTCCTCATACTAAGAGCCTCTACCTATTGCACCCTATTTCTCAGCACTTCCAGTACATATCCATTCCCTGATAAATCAAGCCTGTAATCCCCATCCTTACTTGTTAAAGGAACAACTTGCCTTGTGGCTATAGTTAAAGCCTACACAAGCAGTTAGCACTGATCAATTGATAAGAATTTACCACCTCTATAGAGACATTCCCTGCAGTTCATAAAAGAACAATTCATTCAGACAAATATCACTAGGATTAGCAGATCCTTCTTCGTCCAAGCGCTCTGACCACAGGTTATGCAAAAGCCTGTATGCTAGTGAAAAGTAGGGAGCTGCTATTCCTACCACTGGCATTCAGCACAAGCATAACATTTAAAATCTGTTGAAATGCCAGGTCAAACAAATATTACAAAAGAATTACATAAAAAAAGGAAAAAACAGAAACCTTTGTATCAGGCAAAGAATTGGAGACTTTTAACTTCAAAAATTGAACCTCTTGAATCATTTCAGCCAAAGATGGCTGAAATTGCAGGACAAGCCAAGGTTAGGACAGGCAAATTAAAAAGAGCATCTAACTACAGTACATATAGATTTACTGTCATTCATCTGTGCAAGAAGTGGAATAATCCAAGCTAATGAAGCATACCTTCTGATGTGGAAACATTCAGCTCTGCTACAAAAAAATTACATTAAGTTTACGGCAGAAGTTAGCATGGCAGCAGTAATATTCAGATTAAGGAATCCTGCCAAAACAAATTTGATATCATTCTCTTCTTCCAAAAGGTTTAAACCAAAATAATTAAAATATATTTGGCTTGCATTTTAACGTGTCTCTAAGAATAAATTCAGCTCAGAGTGGCTCAGGTTGTAAAAAAATAAATATTTTTTTTTTAAACACAATTAGTTCCAGAAAGCAGGATTTTCTTCCATATGACAAAAAGCTATGTAGGGTATTAAAAGCTTATTCCCCTGACATCCAGCACAACCATATTTGTGCTGCAATAAACAAAACAAAGATCTTCCCTAAGTAGCTTACAACTTAACTATAAGATCAGACAACAGCTGGAAACTAAATGAAACCGAGGGGTACTAGGGAATAATGACACTAAATTAAATGGGCATAGATTATATACTTAGCCTACCAAAGCTAACAAAGGGACCTCATTGCTAACACAAGCAGGTAGACATTAATAGTAGATAACAGTGATGAAGAAGGGTGTATTACTCTCTGACTTACTATTGTTGGACTGTGATCTGTAATCATGAGACAATTGGTACAAAGTAAATATTACAGGAGTTCATAAAATATATGCTAATACAACCCCCCAAATTTTTCAAATTCATAACATCCTCACCTTGCTCCAGAAACTTGTCTTGTGAAAAGCATAGATCCAAGCTGGGTAACAGCAACATCATTATTTTCATCTAGATTCTTCAGTGACATGGCTAAAGTAACAAAAGGTCATGCTAAAACTACCACAAAGCTTATTTTTCTCCAAAGAACCACCACGGAGGACAAGCTGTTTTCCAACAATAAAAATCTAGCCAAATATTTGTGTTCAAGAACAAAGAAAAAAAGAAATATGAATACTATATTTTGTAATTTTTCATTTTCCCACAAGCTGTCATAGATTATTTCTTTGGTTAGTCTGTATGTAAAGTAGATTCTGCACAGGTAGGCAATATTACTTCAGTGTTCAGCAGAGTTTTTGGTTAGAACAAGTATCTTAAGTAGGAATTCCATAATCTCTTTTACAGCACTGTAAGATGGGTAAAATAATTATACCCTACGTTGTTTTTAAATCTCCTTATTTATAAAATATTACTACATGCTAACATCTTCTGTCTGCCTTGATTACAATAACTGAGTATGTTGGACAAGAGCAATTTTGTAAAAAAATAAAGGGCCCAACTCACTACTTTTACAGTAGGCTACCTTATTGGGTTCAATGGCTTCATAGCAGCCTAAGAAAAATTTAATGGAGTGTAGTGAACAATGTTTAATATATAGGAACTGTATGTGACAGTACATTATGAATGCACAGTATATTAGATTTTTTTTTAAAACATAAAACCCAACAATTACCTAAAGAAATGGGATTATGTGGTGTGTCTAAAAGTCTCTCATTGTGGTTATCTGCCAGCTTCTTCAGCTCACTTGAAAGATAGGAAAACATCTCCTGGAAAAAAAAAATGCAATATTTTTGTTATTAGCTATCAAAGAGAGAAAATAGTAGCTATTTCACAAAACTGTTCAGTCTCCATTATATCCTACAGGTGCCCAGCTGATCCTCTTTTCATGTGTAACAAATAAGTGGACGAGACAATTCTCTGAAATCATTCTATAAAGGAATAGCTCCATTTCCTGAACGCTGTTCTTCCCCATCAGGCTGGTACAAAGCTCTCTACCTGGTCTGATATATGTGCTTGGGATGTCAGTCAGTCTCTCTGTGGCCCTGAAACCTGGGGAGGGAAAATCTTGAAGAGGTTCCCACTGCACAGCAGGTCCCACCCCAGCCCACTCCTGCAAGAGCTTCCCCCCCACCCTGTTACCATCCCAGATGGCCGTTCGAGCAAATTGCTCCTTACTTTGTTTTCTCTCTATTAACACATTCCACACCAAAAATAGTGCATTTTTGTTACCATGTATCACACAATCGCAATTACCACTAGTGCATAGATTTCTTTTTCTGTATAAGAATGGCAATACAGTCTGTTAAGGCGAAAGCTATGAACACATATTTGAATGCATTTTGTTTCACACAGTATATACTCTCCTGAATACTCAGCTCTACTGTGCAACCAGTCCTCTTCCTGGGACCTACCCTTCCTGTTCAAGCCTACTAAAAGCACGGAGATATTTGAATTTCTGTTATCACTTATTTAGATTGCACCTTTATTGTGAAAGTGTCATAAAACTGAGATTCATAAATGTTTTGGCTCAGATACAAGTCACACGGCACATAAAAGGTTGCTTTCTTACTTCATCCCTATTTTATTCCCTCCCTCTTCCCCAGTAAAAATCTATGGTAATTGCTCATGGTCTTCCTCAGTTTAGGATCTTTCTCTTCACAGATTGGCTCAAAACACTTATGGACAGAGTGAGAATAAACACCATTCTTCTTATTGTATCTTTTGGCTTCTTTTCCATCCTTTTTGATGCTTAGTCTCTCATAAAAAATAGCAAAAAGATAAATACTGGGTAGTCTTTTTAAAACATACTAAACATCAGATTTTTCCTCTTTCTGGCCATAAAGATTGCGCTGCTCATCTGCTTCAATGTGACTGCCTGTTTAAGCATCCTCATCAATTTCTGGACCTGACAAGTGATTTTTCATTCTTTAAATAGAGTTGCCTCTTCTGTTTGTAGACCAGTATCCCGTTCTGACCTCTGCACTCTGACAGATACAAATTATAGCTCGTGATCAAAATTATGTTTTTGAGCAGAACCTCCCAAAGGTCTTATGAAACCAAATGAGCTTTGTGGTAGCTAAGTTAGAAGAATGTTACAGCTGCTTTTCTTGAGCCACTGCAGTAAGTCCAGTCTCACTTCACGAGTGACCAAATGAACACAGCTCCTGACCTGTTCTTCCCAATAGTATAGAATGAATTCAGCCAGATAGGACAAAGTACCACGTTACTGTCTAAATGAATAAGGCTATTAATTTAACTATTAACAAGAGCATAAAGCTTCTGTAATACTTGCAACAAAACAAAAAATTTTGGGAGGCATCTATGATTAATTATAAGAACTTGAAGTTTATGAAAAATCATTCTTATTTTTTCAGGGGCATTTGTAAATCAAATGATTTTATGGTTTCAGTTCATCAGAGTTTATTTACAGGGCAGTTGCAGAAGTTGAAAAACATTTGTGTTTCAAATGTTCAGACACTTTTTGCCTTCCTTCTGGTTCCTCACTGAAAACACACACATTACTCCTTGCTATTTACTTTCCACAATGAGCATCACCAATGTGTTAGCCAATTTATTAGTATTTCTTTGGAACCATAAATTCATAAATTAATTTGTGCTCCCTCTGCTGGCTATTTACTTCTACAACTGAAGCAAAGTATTACACCAGTATACATAAAATTGTGTCTACTATGGAGATATTACTGGTGAAATTAGTACTGAGAAAAACCTGTACTGGAACAGGAAGAAATTCCTAAGTCATTAATTTCAGTGTGTTGTACCTAGGGAATTCTCTACTGCATTTCTTACAATATTTATTGATGAAAGGACTGCAAGTTAGTATAACCACTTACCCACTGTAGAAATGTATTAAATTAAGATTAAATACCTAAGTTACTATACAAGCCTTTACATACACAGGAATTTGTTAAAACAAGGGAGAATGGAAAGATGGAAAAAAAATATCCAAGTATGTATTTTCACCTGTTTGAAGTTACCTGAGCACAAATTCAGAACTTCTTATTTTTATGAATGACACTATTTTACATCTTTCTATTGGAAGCCCTCTAGATATTTTATAGTTGCAGAAGTTAAGCAGTTTGCTGCAAAATAGATTAACAGCCTTTCAAAAAAAAAAAAAAGAAAAAAAAGAAAAAAAAAAGAAAAAAAAGAAAAAAAAAAGAAAAAAAAGAAAAAAAAAAGAAAAAAAAGAAAAAAAAAAGAAAAAAAAGAAAAAAAAAAGAAAAAAAAGAAAAAAAAAAGAAAAAAAAGAAAAAAAAAAGAAAAAAAAGAAAAAAAAAAGAAAAAAAAGAAAAAAAAAAGAAAAAAAAAAAAAAAAAAAGAAAAAAAAAAGGAAAAAAAAGGCAAAAAGTAATATTTTTGTGAGGTCAAATCTATAACCAACCTCTATTATAAAATGTTTCTGTTATGTAGAAAATCTATAAGCACCCTAAGCAATTATATACAAATGAGCTCCTACAACATTGATTTTCTGTGGTAGGCACTCAAGGTTTCTCCAATGAAGCTAACCAGTATGCTAAAGTTGCACTGAACAACCCAAGCACTAAACGTCAGTTAAGTTTCATTATTTAATTGACTCTTTCCCCTTAGAAACTTATCCCAAACCTCACCAGGCTAGTGAAATGAATGCTAAACTATGTGAAAATGTCTTGTACTTCTTCTGGTCTTTCCAACACCTAAACCAATAAAATACCTCAAAAAATAGGAAGAAGTCAACAATAGTGTATGTGTCAAATGTGCTGAATGACTCGATTATTGAACAAAACGGCCTACTTCCATATATGTATACAAAAGTATTTTCTAGTATTTTTGTGACAATTACTAGAAATATTGGAATCATACTGTATTTACATTATAAAACTACTTTTAATAGAACCTACACTAACATAGGTGACTCTTCATTTGTTGCTCCATTGTGATAGCCACTGGTCTTCCAAATGAAAATAACTAGAGGGAAACAAGTAACTCCAGGGAAAAAGCAGAAGATGAAGGTATTAAATATGCCATTAGTCGCAAATCAGGTGACAGAGACACAACTGATGAAGGCCAGAAAACTTTTTGTCCGTGGTTGAAGCTATCCTAGCTGGATCTAGCCACTCAGCTCGCTTACGTTCAGAGTCTGTAACACTCTGCCTTCCCCTCTGTTTCACTCTCATCTGAAAATGAGTTGTCCTCAGAGAACAGCCATATAGCTGTTTATGGCACTGAAGAACACACTGCAGAAGAATCATTTTACAACCTCTTTGAACCAGATACAGACCGCCAGCTCATGTGCTGTACCTGAGACTGATCTGGTCCCATCTTAAATTACTTTGCAGCAGCAGTTGTTTAGAATGCAACCGTCATAGCCTCTCCTCTGCTTTGCTATCAGACTGACCAGCTGCATCTGATCCGGGAGCTGACCAGACCACTTGGCACACCACTTGCTGCAGGAGGCTGCAGTGCTGAGCACGCAGGCCTGTTAGCGCGTGCCCCAGTAGAAGGCTTACTCTCTTGAAATGCAGCCAAACACATGGCAGAAACTGTATGTGTACGTGTGGGATACCTACATATACCACATAGCTTCATATATAGATTCTCTTGCACTGTAACACCAAGAATTTTGTTCTCAATTTATAATACGGAAATGGAAAGTTTTAAAAATACAAAATGAATTACAGAACTTTTAAATCTTTATAGCATATAAAAGTAATCTGACAGAAACTGCCCAGTAAGTCTTGCCAACCTGACACAGTAACACTAATGCTGACAATCACCACACTTGTATTTTTTTTTTTTTTTAAAAGCTCTTTCTTAACAACACCGACCAACACATTTTCTCTTCAGCACTTCCAAGACCTTAAGATCAGGCTCCCTGCGGGCCATACCTCTCCAATAACATGCTTTGAGTATGTAAGCCTCTTTGAAGCTTCCATTCATACCTAGCACTTTTTTAACTACACAAGACCATTTAAGAGAATGATTACATTCAGTTGAACTATCTTGCTTCCAGCCTCTCTAAAATTTGAATATGGTTCCACATATTTCACATGAGGAAAATTCTGCAGTATTCCCACGCATTTGACAAATTACAGCGTAGCAAATTGAGTAGACAAAAAAAGAGTAACAAATGTCTTTCGTCTTGTAAGAATATTTGATTGTTTTACATTAATATCCAGCATTAAATTGCTTTTCTCTTATTCTGAAATTCAATCATAAGCAGAGCAGCAATATAAACTCCCATTGAACTATACAAATAATTTATTCCTATCAGAATAATTGCATCAATGATAAACCATGAAATGTAAACCCAGTATTTTACTGAATTGTAAAAACCAAACAATTTCCTCCCACTTGGTGTGATTTTAAATATTTTAGATACATATTCCATAAGGACATAAAAATGACTCCAGTTAATCACGTTTAGAAAGTATACAGACAGATGGATGCAGATATAAAAAGCTCCATCATGTCCCAAGTAATACAGAAATACATTTAAGAAAATCAGAATTATCTTGATCTTTAGATTGTTAAGGGGAGTCTAATGAGGAAATCCATAACTGCTAAAAACAAAATGAAGCCATCATCTCTTCAGCAATACCAATATAATAATTAAATGGATTAAACAGACCACATTGGAAAAATATTTAACAAGTATTAAACCTGATATGTAAGGTTCTGAATGTAAACCTGGAACATAGGGTCCTTGCTCTCCGTCAATTCTGAGGTGACAAGTCTACTGTTTTGCTATTACACAGTGTAACCACCACATTTCCTACCTGTGGCCTGGCTCAGACACATAAATACATACATGAAAACAGAGAGTGTTAAGACCTGGTGATGCAGAACATGGGACACAACACAACCTGTACTGAAGAAATCAAAGAAGTTGCTACAAAAACATAGCTTTTACATAATATTGTGAGTTCTTTAAAAGCAAAGCTATTAAGAAATTTGACTATGGATCAGCTGCCACTGTCTGCATTACAAAAGGACCTAGAATCCCTTACTGAGATCAGAAAACCTGTTCTAAACACCACATAAACATATAAAAAAGGAATAGTGAACATTTAGAAAAAGTGAGAATACATTCTGTTAGTGGTCATCTTCCATCCTTTCTCTGGAAAGATCATGGCTAAATACTACTGTTGAAAACATTCCTTACTAAGCTTTCATATATGGCCACCTTTATTCAGACACTTTGACAGCGTGTGTGTGTCACTCCCTTGCTCTTCTGTCCTCAGATCCATTGCACTGTTTTACTCCTTCATATCATAACATATAATCTCATACCCTCAGACAATTGCATACCCTGTGACTGCCAGCCTGCCAGAAAATCCCACTCCACGTACATGCTCCTCTCCCTCATATAATCTCTTCCCTTCCTATATTAAACAGTTCATTGAAAGAAAAATTGGGCAGACTATTCTTTCCTTGGTTGTGTGAGATTAATCTCTTCTCAGTAATATCCTGGTCTTTCTGACTTGAGCTCAAATAACCCGAAGTAACACCAATGTGAATAAGGGTAAGGTAAAAAGAGAATGAAAAAAAAAAATACTTGAAGTTTTTTATAGCTGACTTTTTGTGTGAGTAGGTGTACCTGCACCAATATAGAAAGGAGTACTCAATGTCAAGCTATAAATAGCTCCTCCTGGGAGCCTAATAGCTCTGCCTCTGCTTTCACAGAGCACAGGCAATAAACTATCACTATTACATTTTTACAATTCAGGAACAAACAGATTTAAGCAAAAAAAAGGTTTCTATTTCTACAGCAAATCCAATAAAAGAAACATATTTATGCCATATATAAGGCTGTGTTTATAGAGTATATTCACATTTGAAATAAAAAGACCTGAAGTTATAAAAACATAATGCTTTATCCACTTTAGAATTCTACTTCCAAGAAAATAACACGATTAAAAATATACAGCTATTCATTAAGACATTTTATTTATGAAAGAATTATTACTTATCACTTGGAGAATATTTATACTGCCCATTATGTATCTGCTACCACTGTAAATTTAACGTGAAAATCAGCTTTGCAGAAGACACAATAAATTCACTTGAGTTTCTTTTGGAGATGAAAGCGAAGGGGGAAAAAATACAATTTGCTTCTAATGAAGACGCAAACCATACATGGCAATACGTACACCAGTCCAGAATAAAATGTTAGAAACTGTATTGCATTGCAATAGTGGTAAAAGTGGTAACTGCTTTCAGTGTTTCATAAGCCATGTTTTTATTTTAGTTGCACAGATCACCACTTAGTCATTGTAAGGTCACTAAGCTGGTTTGGTTTTCTACAGTCTAGCTGTTCCTGTGAGATCGCAGTTCCAGCACGGAATTTCTGGATGCCTCTACAAGCAGCTAGAAACAAGTCACAGCATCCAGCACTATTGCCCTGCCAGGTAATCAGAGGCATCAGCAAACTGTCAGCAGGAAACAACTGGAATGTAGTTTCTAAATAAAATAATGGAACAGATTGTGTGTGATTTGAAACTATTAACTTAACAGTACTTAATTCACAGCATTTCCTTACCTAAAACCCTCTACAAAAACAATTCTCTGTGTTAATATATAAAGATAGCAAATTCAGGCTTGTATTATGCCCAGAATTAAGGACAACTCAAGATGTACAGGTTCCAACCTTAGACCACTTGAATGTTTGTGTGTCTGTGAGAAGCAGAGAAGAAACCTAGCCCTGTATCTACATGAATACCTTAAATGACAGTATTTTTCTCTTTTTGTGGCCATGCACAGGATTAATAACCTAACCAGAAGCTGTGATTCTCCAGAGGATGTGGTACACAAACATTTAATTAAACACACTCATAGCACAAAGGCACAATAAGGCCAAATGAAGAAAAGCAGAGACCTCTGGGTTATCTCTGAGTGTCTGATCTCACGCTTTAGTCCTGGAAGCAGTGTGACCATAACAACACAACACAGTACTTGTCATATTAAGCTTTTGTGGGCAAAATTCTTCTGTTTTAGTCACACTTCAGAACAAATATGAATATTGTACAAGTACAGTCTGTAATAGTACAGGACCTCGGTTTAGCCTTCTGGTTTGGAAAACAACATGAAAACCATGCTTACTCATGAGCACCATTTGGCAAAGAAATATTCTGTCATACTGCCTTTCCAGATTCAGAGCTGTAAGCTCAGAAGAAATTCAACAGCTTTCTAGGCAGAAACCGGATTTACTACACAAAGCAGTTTTGCAAGAAGACTTTGTTAACAGCTGACTTGAAGAAAGTGCTGCTTGCCAAAAAACTTACCTTTCTCTCTTTCAGTAACTGTTTGTAACCACTAGCACCTAGAGACAGAAGTGTAATGAGGACATCTAAAGAAGGAGACGCAGATGCTCTTCCTGAAAAAAACAATACACAGATTGGCAAAAATAAAATTTATGTGAAAGCAAGCTGATAATCAAGTTTTCTACGGTTATTTCATATGTATTAAATCACTCCATGAACTAGTTACCTGGATACATTTTACTGATCTCCTGAATGAAGGACTCATTGAAGCCAGCAATGACAGCACCACCTACTGGAACCATAAAATTTTTGTCCAAGCTCTGAACAAAAGCATCAATTCTGCCTACTCGAGCACCCTTTATCAAAAAGGAATGAAAAAAAAAATCCACAACATACATTAGGAAAAAGGAAACACATGATAGCATCATAATTACTCAGCAATGTAACTCAGATAAATATAATTTCTGAAACTCTCTCAGATATTGTATTTGTGATGAAAAATTAAAGATCACACTATTACCTTTCCTTAGCATTGCTTGCTATTATCACCACTGTCTGCTTACATAGTACCTTACAAAATTCTATTTTTCTATTGTTTAAAATACTGATTTCAGTTCCTGCAAGTTTAAGCATACGTTATTTCCAACAACAACCCAAAAGAAAATCCTTGGAATTTAATGGGAGTTATACAGTTAAAAATGTACAAAACAAAACATTTCACAGAATCTCACAGTAAAGGGCTACAGGTCAATGCTTCATTAGAAGATTTTTCTTGATACACGTATAAATTTGCATTAAAACAAGAGGGCTGTGACAGCACTCCTTCTTATAAGGCTGCTTGCCATCCAACTTCCTGTAGCAGATTTCCCCACTTCCCAGAAAACACAGTCTCCTTATGCCTAGGCCACTCAGATATTCTTAAATGAAAAAGGTAGATTCTGCAGTACATCTTCAATTTGAGTAATTTGCTGCCGTGAACTGGACAATTAAAATGTATGCAGCATAACAGAAATATACTTGAGAAGTATATTATAGAACATATATATTCAAGTATATTCAAATATAAACATATTAAAGTACTACAAACTAAACCCAAGAAATAGAAACAAAGTTAATAGCTATATGTCAAAAAGAGTGAAAAAAGCAGATCCAGCTAAACAACAGTTATTATTTAGTTTTAATAGCTTAGTGCATGGGAGATGGGAAGATGCACTTCGGGTTTGTCAGCTTTTTGATGGGAAGATGAATGCCAGCAGCTATCATTTGATTTAATTGACAGGAGACCACCAGAGGAAAAGCACGATAAATGAAATGGTCTCAAAAGCTCTCTCCTGTGATACTCTTGCAAATTCTGTTCACACTGTGCTCAGCATGTGCATACTCCTAAGTATTCGTTAATAACTACTTCCTCATAGACAGTACATTTTCTATCGCAGGAAATACATTTTTGTAAATAAATGTAAAACAAACTGAGCTCAAATGTATACATTTGCATAACCAAAGAACAAACAAACAAAAAAACCCCAAACAACCTATCAAGAAGCCAAAAACCCCAGCAAAACCCAACAAAGTAACAGTTCTATTTGTAGCTTTGCAGCCTGAAAAGATTATCATTATGTACATTTAATGCAGTAAGACTCAGCAATTCCACAGCCCCCTTCACATCAGAATCTCACTAAACTTGTGCAAGTTAAAAACAACAAACACGTACCAAGTACATTACAAATAAAGCATATGCCATTTTCTATTTCACACATCACTTCAAGATTTGTCAAATTCCTTCAGTCTCTCCAGATTTAGAAACACCAACATGATGTTCCTGTTATATATCGAGTTGGTCTGTGCCCAGTTAATAACATAATGTCTTCTTAATTAGAAAAAATGATGAGCATATTTTAAATTCATAATAGTTCAGGAACCCCTGAATCCTATTAAAAAAATATCCCCCTATTCTTTTGATGAGGGCAATAGAGAGAAAAGAGAAATATTGAAGAAACAGTGCACATACATTGCAATGAGCAAAAATGCAAGAATTCTAAGTTTTATGGTTGATCTTAGGTATCAGGCAACCTCCTTTTCAAACTAAACAGGAACAGAAATTAAACTTTTGGAAAACACCATTGAACTTAACCCAATTTCCTCTGCTGTTCTCTGTGACAACAATATTTTAACAGTGGCAACATCTATAAAGTGTTGCTGTAGAATTTCGTGTCTTCAGCTGAAAATCTGTAACTCACATTCTGTTGAAGGGTTAATCTCTACTCAAGTATGACCTATTATTTATTTTTAGTTAATAAATTTAGTTCATAAATTTATGAAATATTTTAAGAAATCTTATTAAGGACATTTCTCCATTACAAAAGACACTTGAACATAAACAAAACCCAAATAAATTTGTTTTCAATACATGAAAAGCACGTAATAGAAATATTTCCCCCTGCTCTGCTTTCTCAGAAAATTGTTCAAGTATCAGACAAGTACGGGATTAGTCTCAAAGCTGTGAAACATCTGATAAAATTTGCTAGTGTTGTCTACAATCAGAGATTTACTTAAACTTGCTAAAAAAATTATTTGAAATACACAGCTCCTACCTGCTGGATAAGATGCATACATTTTGAAGACTGAACTCCATATGCATTGTTGACAATATGGGGAATGTCATAATTAGCACAAACCACAGCCAGTTCCTCCAGTCTATGAGCATAAAATTGTAATTTAGAGAAGCATTGATAACTGTAACTTATGTTACAAATCAGACCATTAAAAGATTGAAAGGTCTACAACGACGTCAGAATGAGAAAAGAAACTTTTTTGATTAATACTTCAAGGTAGCACTTGTCACCTTAAGGTATAAATATTAAGAAGAAAATTCTGTTAGTTTTTACGTATACTACAAATTGTTGACCTAGGCTGAAATTTTTCATGCTTCACTGAAAGCTTTGGCTGGAATACTGTAAATAGATCCCAAATCATTCTACATCAGATATAATAAGTATGTCTTATGTTAATGATAACTATCAGAGCTTTAGCTATTCACACCTTTTCCCCTATTCTTCTAATATTCAACCTGAAAATAACCTAATGGAAGTTTCAAGATATGTCTTGGGAATCAAAAGCATCATATAACAGTAAGTCTTTACATGCTTCTGTTTATTTCAAGGAACTAATATTTCAACCCCTTGGCTGAAATCCCCCTTGCATATTTCAGATAAACTGATTAACAGAAAATATATTCTTCAAAGGAATGGAGAGCCCTACAATGTCTGAATGTAGAAATCAACAAATTAAAACTTTGTTCAACTATTTACTCAGAAATAAAGACAACTCTTCATTTGCCTTTAGAAATCCCTGAAATCACAGTGAGCTCAGCCTGGATTGATTTCTCAGTCAAACTAGGATTTATGTGGGTGCATAGCTCATTTTGGGTAAGGGCCTTCAGCATGTTAAACATGCATGTACTTAGTACCCTTCTTTGAAGCACTCCAGTCATGCTCTGTCTTCTAAAAAGGCTCTTGATTTTCCCCAAACTTGTGAATGCATTTTAGAAATAAAAATCTATTTGAAAAAATAAGGTACTACATAATTATTTGAAGTTATGATAAAGGTAATATTATTTTTAAAAAAATCAGGAAACTCTAAACCTTCAATGCATTTTTACTCTATCTCCTTCTGTACAGCCCCTCACTGTAATTTACTGACATTCATACAAAACGTGACAGAGTATGAAAACATTTTCCAAGAGGTGACATTCCTGTGCATTCTATTTCTATTACATTGCCTAGTGTTGTTTTGTAATGCAAAAATCAGCTGCAAACCTATGATTAAATTTTCTAAACTTCAATCCTTAGGAAAAAATCATCATCACTGTATTATCCTTAAAGAAATCACAAGTATTTCACGATTAGGAAACACCAGTAGTATAATGCACATATTGATCTTCTACGGTCAAGATATTCGGCAGGAGCCGCATATCCAATAATTTGTCACATTTATCAACATCTTGAATCCCGAACTACGTAATATTAACAGAATACTTCAGGAAACGGTAACAGTACACAGGGCAAAGTCTTTTGCCTTCTGACCTGCTGATCTTAGTCAGACTTATTCTGCACCTTCCACAGACACTCAACGGAAAAGAGTTCCCCTCTTACAGGCTTCTTTTCAAGTGCAGGTAGAGAATTTCACCAAACTGGAAACATAGAGGGTGTACTGCTCTGTATGTTTGTCTTTCTCACCCTTGAGACTTCAAGAAGCAATAAGCTAGCATCTACAAGTACTGAAAACAGAAAAGTCTCTTTACTTTTCCTAAAAATATTCTATTGAACAATAGATCCATATTACAATACAGGATAAGAGTGCTACAGTTTGAAAAGAGTATGTGACTGTGCAAGGGAAACAAACAATTATGCACACTACTTGTCTGCTTCCAAGGCTTAAAATGAACCATCAAAAGAGCTGCTAGTCATATTAAAAAAGTAAAGCATTAATGTAAGTTTGGCTACTACTTGAGTTCTTAAGTCACAAATAGGACTTACAGAAATATTTTCCAGCTTATTCTTTCTCTCCTTGTGAAAGTAACAAGATACAGGGTTCTGCTAAGTACATAAACTAACTGAAAAAGACAGGTTTTTTTTTCCTTTAGTTCTCTAAAGACAACTCACAGCAACAGCAGGTAATATACTGACCGAGAACTGATGTCTCTCTGAGGGAGGGGGTTTATACACTAGTGAATTATTCCCGTAAAGTTAAATACTACTTCAAAGGAAAGCTATAGGTACACAGGCATAAAACTCTCACCCTGACCTTTTAACAATCCTAAGCCACTTAAAATTTTAAAACACCACCACCACCACAACTAAACAAAGCCTTACAAATGCAAGATATTTAAAAATAGACATTTAAAATGGTACTCTCCAGAAACGCTGTATGGGATTTTCCTTCCTGTAGGAAGATGAATGTTATGGCCTTCAATAGCTGACAGTATCCTTTAAATAGAAAGTGCGTTCAAATCCTCCTATATCTGTGGTATATCATAACACAGTGCCGCTACCTAATAATTCATCTCTTAGTTGCAGAGGACAAAACAATCGCATGTCAAAAAGAGGAGACAGATAAGGAAAAGATTAATTTACCCAAGCTATAAAATAGACCATTCAATTTTGATAGCTGTGATTTAAGTTAGCCAATAAATCTGCAAGTCAACTTCAAGCAATGTTCATAGTATTCTGACAGAATTATACGGTTTTAACTTCCCTCTAGCAACTGGGTTAACCTATGATAAATACTAGGGTTTTTTTAAAGGTAGGAAAACAGAGAAAAACATATCTTTACTTGCCATGTTTCAAAGTCAATAATGTTTCTTTCCTACGCTTGCAAACATTCAACTAAATTTTCCAGATAAAGAAGTAATTAACAAAAAAGCATGCACTGCAGAGGAACTGTAAACATAAGTCTTTTCAATTTTGTGATAAATTAAAAACAATTAAAGTGGAACAACTGAGACACTATATTTAAAACCATGTAAAAAAAGATGTCTTGTTAATATCTCATACTTCAGTGTACACATAAGCCCATAAAAATATACCTGTTCAATTGTAAAACCTAACAAATTTGCTTCTTGATACTTATTATCTATAAGCAAAAAAAGAAAACAGGTTTTCTGAGTAACAATGGTGCTCATTCTGGACAAATGACTCAATATATCAAGTACTTTAGCCACCTCTACTCCAACATGTCATTTGCAGATTGAGAAGATTTTAAAGTATTTCAAAACCAAACTACACATTGAAATAACATCTCAGGTACTCTATTTTCCATCCATAACTGTAATATTCATCTCAGCTTCAGCTAGTGCTTGAATGACATCTTCATAGCAACTACAGAAGTTATATATATGGACACATATTAGGAAGTAACATAATGTATTTTAAGCTTCTTTTAATGGTGATTTAACAGCTGGAAATTGTAAGAAGTAGCATCATGCAATCAGGCAGCAAATGTTCAAACTAAGACAAGTTATAGCAGGGCAAGTCATATGTTATACTTGTACAGCACATCTGCCCTAGATGCTTCCAAGAGTTCCCTTATATCAGTATATCTTAATTAGCCCTAGAAACATCAGTGTAATACAGGAAAGAGTAATTCAAGCAAAGATTTTAAATTTAGCTGTAGCTTTTTAAACTGTATTAACAGCCTAGGAAAATTCATCATCGGCTAGAGGAGAAGAGTAGAAAAGGCAACAGTAGTATTAAAATGTGGCATTAGGTATGGAACTATATTTCCTGGACTACGTTTCCATGAAAGTCTACTTTTACTACTTCCATGAAATAAGAAATCCACTGCCAAAATGACATTCATTTCACCAGAAGAGATCGTCATTAACCTCAGTTATATGACAGAAGGGAAATCTTCTGCATTATTCTCACTTTTTTAATATACTTTTCTGAAAGTGGCACATTATTTCAACCTGCCATTTTTCTTAAGCAAGGGGATTAAATTCTCTTTACTAATTGTTGTCAGTAACTAAGTAATTTTAAGAATGGACATTCAAAACATGGAGGGTTGGTTTGTTTGGTTTTTACAGTAACAAATAACACAGTTCTTACAAAGACTACTTACCTATCAGGTACCCTGGGAGCAAAGCAAGACGTTGTAGAATGCACACAAAGAATATTTTCAGCACCCAGAGTCTTGATTTTAGCCTCTACTGCTTCAACATCTGTACGTAGCTCATCGCCTTCTAATACATTTTCTATCACCACAGGCTCAAAACCTGACCCAAAAAAGCAAGACCTGAATGTATATCATCAAATCTCTGACTAATTGTGGAGTTTTAGTTCCAGCATAAATCTGAAAAATCTTGCTTCTGTTGTTTTAACAGAGTCTTCCAGACATAAATTAAGAACACAGATACATAAACTGTTTTACTGTACAATGTCCATATAGCTAAAAACTACAATAATATTTTTGTTAAATACTGGACTCCAGACAAAAGTTTACATTACATTCTTTGCATGCAACAGCAACAGGTTGAAGATTGTCTTAAAAACAGATTAACCTCTTCCCTCCTGATTAAAAAGAAAGTATTTGGGTGGCATTCTTGTAAAACATTAGCATACTAACACGATCTCTCTAAAAAAGGATGCTATTAGATGTAGCAATGCAATAATGATCATTATGAATTGGCTTTCATCATAAGCCTCTGCCTTATTCAATATATAAACTTCCAAATTACTTCTTAAAAGATAAAAATGTCCACATTTGACCTCATTTTGAACGTGAACTTTGTCATATCATAAAACCCAAGCTACGTCTCAAGTCTTTTATCCTATTTTTTAAGTTTCCAGCTTAAGTCTGTATTTAAGATGTACAATGGTTGAACCTCATATGGTTGTTTCTCAAGGACACATATGAGAAATGTTTGAAAAAAGGAAGTTATCCCCTTCTAAATGCTGGAATGTTTCCAGTTTTGGAATGGGCTGCTCCGAAGGGATGGTGAAAAACCAGAGAGGGTCTATCAGAGGGCTACTAAGATGGTTGCGACAGCACACACAGCTTAGAAAGAATGGCTGTAAGACCTAGACTTTTGAAGCCTGAAGAGGCTAAGGAGAATATCTAATAGCGGTCCCCAACCATCTGAAAGGGAATTACAAAGACAAGACAGCCAAACTCTCTGGGCCCTACAATTTAAACAGGATGTGAGGTGTCCCTGAATGTGTCCAGAGGAGGGCACAAAGCTGGTGAACGGGCTGGAAGGCATGTCCTGTGAGGAGCAGCTGAGGACTTTGGGCTTGCTTAGTTTGGAGAAAAGGAGGCTGAAGGGCACCTCAGTGCTCTCTACAGCTTTGTGAGGAGGGGAAGTAGAGAGGGAGGTGTTGGGCTCCTCTTCCTGGTATCCAGTGACAGGACACACAGGAATGGTTCAAAGCTGCACCAGGGGAGGTTCAGACTGGATATTAGGAAGCATTTATTTACCAAGAGGGTGGTCAAACACTGGAACGCACTCCTAGAAAGGTGATCGATGCCCCAAGCCTGTCAGTGTTTAAGAGGCATTGGAACAATGCCCTTAATAATGTGCTTTAACTTTTGGTCAGCCCTGAAGTGACCAGGCAGTTGGACTAGATGATCACTGTAGGTCCCTTCCAACCATTCTGTTCTATTCTATTCCTTGGTAGGATATAATAAAAGTCAACAGCAACAATTTTTGTTTTGAAGAGGTTCAGAATAAACAGCAAAACCCTTTTTTCATAAGAGGATAGCACAGCACTGGAACTGCTATCCAGAGAGGTTGTGTAATTTCCATCTTCAAAGATTTTCAAGATTCAGCTAGACAAAGGCATGGCTGAGCTAACTTAGCACTTAAAGAGTTTTTGTTCTTAAAGAGGGAAGCCTGTCATAGGAGTTGCTCAAATTTATAGCTTATAAAGAAAGAAATCAATAAATCAGAAAGGTTTTTTTTACACAATAAAACACTAGAAACCATATATTCCCTTCCCCAAAGAGGTGTGGCATGGCAGCAACATCATGCTAGCTGAAGCGACTTTCTTAAAAACCAGAGAGATGTTCAGTTTATCAAATGCAAGTAAAGAGAAGAGGAGGGGAAAAGGGAAAGAGTGATTTCCAAAGCAGTATAGCATGGCAGTAGCTATGTGAATTTTTCCTTCATGGCTCAACACTGTGCCTTAACACTGGCATGTAAGGCTCAAACTCTACAGAAGAACATGGACTACAAGGATTGATTGACATCGTTAGCCCTAGTCTGGTTTTCAGTTATGATCTAGAAGATCAAGGTTGCGTTTAATAGATAGTTGTTAGATATCTGATACCTGCTTCTCTCTTTAGTTGATAATTATTTTAATTAATTATGTGATAGCTATCTTAACTATTAAAAAAAATTAACAGATCAATTACATTTTCTCACAACCTTCCCCACTGTAAACGTAATTTCCTTAGCTTGATGTTCTAAATGGAGCATAATATTCCAAAAACACTCCCACTTTTCTTATATACCTGTTCTATTTGTTCTGATCCGATTCCTTTTAAATACCACTGCATCTTATCTGGACAGAATCCAGTCCCTGCTTCCAATTGTTTAGTAATTTTTACCTAATGAGTCTTTTATGCAAAAAAATAAATGCGTCCTAGGAACTAGGACCAGAATCTATGCCACCACCTGCAGGTATGTGCACTGAGCTGGAAAATTATGGTCTCCCTTACTTGCCCTTTCCTTGATCCCACACATCTGTCTGCAGGAGAGGACAGCTTCTACCCTGCAGCAGTAGTACCCTTCTACAGTGCAGAGACAGACTTCTATCCTTAGTTTACTTATGGTCTGGTAAACAAGGAATTCCATTTGAGAGAAATTAAGGTTTGAACTGAGAAAGGAACCAAACTCATTTCCTGAGTGAGCCAAATGATATCACAAGATTAAAAGCAAATAGGGCAGCTAACACTTCCCATGTTCTAAAAGAAAAGAATGTGCAAGTCAGACAGCTCGTCACCTTCTGATCAATTCCTAGAACACATAAGCCTTTTGCATAAATCTAAGAGAGAAATTTGAACTATCAGCCTTGGTTTTACATAATTCTCAGGACAGCAAATTAGGCATCTAACTCAGAGTGAACTGTAACCTCTTCAGTATTGTGTTCTCTATTGACTACTTTATACACCTCTGTACCTTGGCATACGCCTACATTTTACAAGGAATTAAGAAGACAACTACTACATGTGATTGCATGGTAGAAATAGGGAGCATAGAAATAAAGTGCTTCTACTATGCATTAGGTCTTTTCTGGATCTTACTGCAAGCATATGAATTGATCACTCTGTGAGATGAAGTTTTACGTCTGTTAGAAGAACACACTGCATAATCAGTCAGCTCCTTCTTACCTGCAGTTATCATTGATTTAAAACAGGACTTCTGGTCTATACGTGGCCAGATAATGTATTTTGCCTTTGGTCTCTTGTGCCGCAGTGTTAAAAAGCACAGAGTGAGACTCATGCCAGTTGCCATAGGAACCACAAAGCAATTGGTCACTGTCCGGACACCTGCACGTAAAAATCAAGTCAGAAATTAATATGAAGAACCCATGACATGCCCCCACAAATGAGAGATATTTTCAGATTTACACCTACCAGCCAGCTTTATAATATCCAGAACTACTGAATTAGTAAGTTTGTTCAAAAGGCTAGACCCTGCAGCTTTAGGCTGGACTGCAGAAATATCACCTGACCTTCCAATTCCATGGATCAACCTAAACAAAAAAAGTTGAAAACATACATCATTTTTTTTTCACATCCCAAAGCAATAATTTGTGCTGACTGAAGAGAATTCAATTTGATAAACAATTGTGAAAAATGTGGTATCCAATGCAACACCAGTATCTGCCATAATGAGTTCCATTATAACAAACTACATATATTCATATGAAACTGTTTTTATTTTTTTTTAACAGTAGGTTAACAATGTTCCAGTATGCAAGTAAAAACTTTAAGAAGACCCACGGCAGCAACACCTTTAGCATCTGGCAGGCTTCCTTTTAAGCACACCTCAGCACTTCTTGAGGTCTGTTGAATTAGCATTATAAATGCTGACGTGTTCAGACACACAATTCCACAGAAAACAAAAATCAGTTGCCTGTAGTGCAGCACACCATAGGCATAGCAGTATTATACTGATACTCCCCTGAAAAATGCTTCATCTCCACAGGGCAAAGAAATAATATATATTGTGACAAAATGCCCTGAAAGACAGTTAGGTTAATGTATCACTTTGCTCAACTTTTTCTACACCTTCACTTCATCTACCTCATTCTACTATTCAATATTATGTATCATGCAATACCATCTCTCTCTGCATTCTGTTTATAAATTATGTTTATAAACTGCGTTTATAAATGTTGGATATTATTTAGTACCTTTCAGGAGTGGAGGATCCTGAAGTCATTTATAAAATACAAGCTTACAGAACTAACTTTACCCATGGCTGAAATGCAGCAGCTGCTCAAGTAAGCTAGTAACAATACATATCTATTTATGACTTTAGTTCTGTTTTTGTCTTGGGAATAGAGTAAAATGCAGTCTGATGAATGTATGGAACTCAGAAGTTCTTGGAGCATAGTTTTACAGCTATTTTTCCCCATTTCAAGCTATAGGTTGAAATCAACAATAGCTTGGTAATTAATTGAAACTTGCACATAACCCTCACTCCATCAAAAATATTTTCCTCCCTCGTTCCTGCTGCAATGTTCTTAATAGCTTTCTCATACAACTACTTTTTATTTTCTGCACATACATGCTCCTTCCTAAGGAGCAATGTTCCCTAAGACTGGCCCTCAGAATTCACTAAGTTGAAACGAGAGACAGCTTGAGAACCGCCTCCTGCTACCTCCACCACTCCCAAAGTTACCTGTAAAACTTATTGCAGAAATAAGTGGAGTGGAGGACACCTATACACCTTTCTTTGCTATTGCTGATGCTCACAGGTGAAGGCGAGATGCCAGGTGACCAACAGCTGCATCAGACCAACAGTACTCAAATGCCAGCCCAGGCTGTCTCTGGCCAAAAGCTGGGCATGCTTTCTCCAGCATTGCCAGAAAGCAATCCTTCCTCAGATACTCTCCCCAGTGTGACCCTCCACCTTGCTCACCACATATATCCTAGACTACAGAGCAGTACAGAAAAAAAAAAAAAAAAAGCCAAACTGATGTATTAGTGGTTTTCTTCATTAATTTTTCATGGTACTGTAGGTCTTATGAAAGCCATTAAGCCTAAGTAATTCAACTTCCATATGGCAAAGCTTACTAAATTTCTGGTCTCCAATATGCTTTTGTGTTAATCTTTCAAGGCATAACATTCCAGGCAAAATAACTTTGTTTCATTCCTGTTAGATAAAACATCACAGCAAGGTACTCAGCACAGAACACATACACACAAAAAAAGTGTATCTTCATAAAGAAATTAACACAGAGCCTCCAGAATGATAGCATCCAATGTGCCCATCATGTGTCAGAAGGGCTGCAAGCTATTAAAAGCTCTTCTGGTCTTTATAGATATGCTTACTTCACATAAAATCTATTACAGATGGACTGGGTTTTCATGTACACATCAACTAATCACATTATATAAAGATATTAATGAAAATAACAAAATACAAATAGCTGTTGACTAGGAATGTTTGATATTTTACAACTACAATATGCAGTGGTGTTTAATAATATATACAGATAAAGAAACTAGGCAGTGTTAAAAAAAAGGTAAGTAATACATGGATTATTTTAAACCAGGAAGAACTCTGCTTCCCTTGCATGCAATCAAATCAACATCTTAAGCTTCTACCAGTTCAGCATACGGGACATAACACTAACAAAAGATTTGTGTTTCATTCAAAACTTCCCAATGAGTTATTAATGAAAGTTCAATACAGAAAGTTGTATCAATTCAATATTGCATTAATTGTTTTTCTTATACGCTATCAAGGTCTCAGGTAACAAGACACAATAAAATATGCCATTTGAAAGCATTAGTAATAAATCTGAATCATTCAAATTGCCAATAATTTGTACCTGTAATGCCTTCGGGCAACGAGTCCTGACGCCACTCTTCCTTCCCTCTCACCCACACCGCAGTTGCCCAGGAAGTTATTGCTATCCATTACGGCAAGTTCATGAAGAAACAGTTCAATGGTACTTTCATCCCATCCATCTTCAGGACATTTTCCCTTAATAATAATAAGATAAAAGTAACTACCAAACTTGGAAATTACAAATGAACACAATTTATGCAACTTGTTTGATTAATGTTACCCTTCTTTCCCATGTTGAACAGATTTTCATTACGCTGTTCTGTATTATCTACTGTTATAAACCAGTATTCAGAGAAGAGTTAAATAATGATTTTTTTTCCTATCTCTAGTGCATACTTGGCATATCCTGATATTAAAATAGTCTGGATATTTTCCACTTTCAATTGTTCTTTAAGGTACACACAAAACCACTGCAGCACATACATGTTAATTACTCCCTAGAAGACTATAGATTGTTGGATGTATTCTCTAGATAAGAATCTACTACTACAGGAATTCAAGAGAAAACTGGATGCAAGGCAGATAACTGGGTATTATAGAACCAAAAGTATCAATTACGATCAGAAGGGAAATAGTTTCACTTGTAACACGTCTTCCTATCTGCCTATTTTCCTTTCTAGTTATTATGTAATAGGTAAGGAAACCACTTACAGAACATAATGCGTCAAAACTGCAACCAGAGACATGCTCTTTCTTGTGCTTTTTACTGCGTTAAGAACTGCACTCATCTTTGCAAATTGCAGGGAAAACCCTCAGAGGAAAGGCCCCATGAACTCGTGAAGCATTGCTACAGCAGCTCCACAGTCCAGACGCTTTTTTTACATGGGACAGCGAAACAAATGCAGTAAAACTAATTCACTTCTGAAGCGTGGTATGACGGTTAAGTTTGAATCAGCGGATGATGTGATTAAGGATGTTCAGGAACTGAAACATGTAAGAGTTCATTGATAATGATTTCCGTACGTTGGAGAGAAAGAAGTAACATTGGTTTGGCACCTTGCACGTATCGGTTTTGTTACCTCACGTAACAGCGTTAACATCTTAGTAAAAAATTTCCTTTTAGTGTTCGCTTGGCCTTTCTCAGCAAGCGCACCACCAAAGGCGACCTCTGTCACTCCCAAGCGCGGCCTTTCCCTTCGGGGCTCCGCGAAGCCTCTGCCCCTGCGGCACACGGCGCCGAGCTCT
>VXBL01004928.1:2229815-2353734 GCA_013400195.1 Aramus guarauna
CTGCGCCCCCTGGCGCACGTAGGCCGCCGTCACCAGCCGCTCGCTGGAGCCGAAGTTCTCCGCATTCATGGCCGAGGGGCAGACGGCGAACCCCGCAGGCGGCAGCGGGACTCCCAGCGGCACGGACTCCTACGCCGCTTCCCCCCCAGCGCCGGTGCGAGGGTACGNTACAACTACAATATGCAGTGGTGTTTAATAATATATACAGATAAAGAAACTAGGCAGTGTTAAAAAAAAGGTAAGTAATACATGGATTATTTTAAACCAGGAAGAACTCTGCTTCCCTTGCATGCAATCAAATCAACATCTTAAGCTTCTACCAGTTCAGCATACGGGACATAACACTAACAAAAGATTTGTGTTTCATTCAAAACTTCCCAATGAGTTATTAATGAAAGTTCAGAAAGTTGTATCAATTCAATATTGCATTAATTGTTTTTCTTATACGCTATCAAGGTCTCAGGTAACAAGACACAATAAAATATGCCATTTGAAAGCATTAGTAATAAATCTGAATCATTCAAATTGCCAATAATTTGTACCTGTAATGCCTTCGGGCAACGAGTCCTGACGCCACTCTTCCTTCCCTCTCACCCACACCGCAGTTGCCCAGGAAGTTATTGCTATCCATTACGGCAAGTTCATGAAGAAACAGTTCAATGGTACTTTCATCCCATCCATCTTCAGGACATTTTCCCTTAATAATAATAAGATAAAAGTAACTACCAAACTTGGAAATTACAAATGAACACAATTTATGCAACTTGTTTGATTAATGTTACCCTTCTTTCCCATGTTGAACAGATTTTCATTACGCTGTTCTGTATTATCTACTGTTATAAACCAGTATTCAGAGAAGAGTTAAATAATGATTTTTTTTCCTATCTCTAGTGCATACTTGGCATATCCTGATATTAAAATAGTCTGGATATTTTCCACTTTCAATTGTTCTTTAAGGTACACACAAAACCACTGCAGCACATACATGTTAATTACTCCCTAGAAGACTATAGATTGTTGGATGTATTCTCTAGATAAGAATCTACTACTACAGGAATTCAACAGAGAAAACCGGATGCAAGGCAGATAACTGGGTATTATAGAACCAAAAGTATTAATTACGATCAGAAGGGAAATAGTTTCACTTGTAACACATCTTCCTGCCTGCCTATTTTCCTTTCTAGTTATTATGTAATAGGTAAGGAAACCACTTACAGAACATAATGCGTCAAAACTGCAACCAGAGACATGCTCTTTCTTGTGCTTTTTACTGCGTTAAGAACTGCACTCATCTTTGCAAATTGCAGGGAAAACCCTCAGAGGAAAGGCCCCATGAACTCGTGAAGCATTGCTACAGCAGCTCCACAGTCCAGACGCTTTTTTTACATGGGACAGCGAAACAAATGCAATAAAACTAATTCACTTCTGAAGCGTGGTATGACGGTTAAGTTTGAATCAGCGGATGATGTGATTAAGGATGTTCAGGAACTGAAACATGTAAGAATTCATTGATAATGATTTCCGTACGTTGGAGAGAAAATAGTAACATTGGTTTGGCACCTTGCACGTATCGTTTTTGTTACCTCACGTAACAGCGTTAACATCTTAGTAAAAAATTTCCTTTTAGTGTTCGCTTGGCCTTTCTCAGCAAGCGCACCACCAAAGGCGACCTCTGTCACTCCCAAGCGCGGCCTTTCCCTTCGGGGCTCCGCGAAGCCTCTGCCCCTGCGGCACACGGCGCCGAGCTCTCCCGAGCCGCCTCGCCCGGGCTGCGCCCGCCACCGCGGCGCGCCGTGCCCCTGCCCACCAGCACGGTGGGTGAAAGAGGGCCGGAAAACCAGCGCAGGAGCTGCTGGGGCAGAACGGCCCGGGTCTGCGCGGGACCTGCGTGCTCACGGGGCTGTGCGGGGACGCTCCGGCCGGGCCCGAGCCGGGCGGAGAACAGGCGGGGGCGGCTCGCTCGCTGGGCCCCGGGCCGGGCCCACCCCTACGGGGGACTCAGCGCCGCTTTCCCCCAGTGCCGCCTGCGCCGCTCTGCCGCAGGGCCCCAGTGCTCAGGGGGCGGCGGGGGGNAACGAACCGCCAACCAGCTGCTCAGTTCCCGCCGGAGAGGGACGGGACGGGGTGTTGCGCATGCGCCGCCGAGAAGCGCTGGAGCCCCTCCCCTCAGGGAGGCTGGGCCGCCCCCCCGCCCCGGACTCCCGTACTGAGGGCAGCTCCCAGCCGCGGCGGTGTCTGGCCGGTGCAGCCAACAGCAAGTCTCGGTTTTTGGGTGGAGCGCTGGGCCGCCCCCTGCTAGAGGTACAGGGGCTGCACGGGCCCGCGGCGGCCTTCGCCCGGAGCCGGTGTTCGGTGTTTCTGTGCTCGGGGTCGGACCTCCACAGGCAGGGCGGGCTCCCGGAGCAGGCAGCGTTCCTTCGTGAGGGGGGGAAGCCCACCAGAAACTAGACTCCTTGTCTGTGAAGAACCCATCCTGGGTTGGTTTTTTCCCCTCCTAAGTTTAGCATTAGGCTGTTAAGAACAGCCACATAACTCCCCTTAGGTTTCCTGTCAGGGTAGAGCCATTTGTTCCTCAAGGTTTCTGCGAGCAAAGGTGTGACTGTCCACAGCAAATAATGGCAATCTGCTCACTTGATGCAACTGCAGCCTGGCCTACCCACCAAGGCTGTAGCGGCAATGCAAAAAATTGCATTACAGGTGGAGAGACATGCTACTAGGAGAGATCTAATTTGCTTTCTTTTCATGGTATTTGGGAAAATAAGAGTTTTGCCAGTAGGAAGTCTAGGCCAGGCATTGCACTGTGACTGGGAGCTGCCAGGGAAGCCTCGGGAAATGGGAGCTCACCTGGAGCACAGACAGAGGCTCCTCAGGGCACTTGAGCCTCTGCTGTCCTTTGCAGTCAGGCAGCCACGGGGCTGGCAGATCGCCGCCGGCCTTCCTAAAATACACACCCAGCAGCAAGTGTGCAAAAATTGAAGAGGTGTGTTAAGTACACAGTGTGTGTTTGTTCCAATGTTTAGTTTTAACCAGCCTGTACCTGGTCGACTGAATTTGTTTATGAAGTCTTATCTGATTCTTCTGGTTTACAGTTGTAAGCTCAGATGGCAAATTAATGCGTGAAAAGTACATAGTGCCCATCCTGCTTGTGTGGGTTTAATTAGCCTGATTACGATCTTTCAGGCATTCTGACAGTTATCTTACACACTTGTTTGAATTCTTGGCTCAGACTATAATCAACACATTTCCTTAGTCCTTTTGAACAGAAAGGAGCTTTGCAAGTTGAATTGTCCCACTTAGCCCTCGTAGCCATGCTGCATCTGGATTGTTATGATGGGTCGTGTTACTGTTTAGAAATACTGAGCAGCTATTCATCTTGTTCTTTATTTTAAAATACCACAAGAGGGCGCTCACCTAAAACTAAAAGTGCACAATTGTACATGGGTTCCCTTTTTTTTGTTCTGTTTTTCCCACTCCAATGTTTTGACATAGTGCTCAGATGTGTATTATAAAGAGATGACAAAGTATGCTCTATGCATTAGAAGGATAGAGACAAAAGTGGTAGCATGAGGAAAATGATCCAACTTATTTGCATGATTTCATTGTTAGTAATTTTAACCCAAGTGGCTAATTGAGAGCATTAGCTACTCAGAATTAAAATTAATAGTTTCTTAATAACTATGATAGTGATGTGTATTTTATTTAATTATGAGCTGTTATAGTTTGAACTCTGCGCTACTGAAGATTGATGCGATGTAAAGACTTCATTAGATCAATACCTATGAGCAAGTTACAGAATTCTCATTGCACGAGAAGATGAAAACTAAGTTAACTGTGTTTAGACATACATTACCACCCCTAAAACAGAAGAAATAACTAATGAGTTATTTCTTGTTTAGTTTATTCAAATCAAAGAACTTTCAAACTTTTTAGATACCCATGGATGAACTGTTTGATGAACGTTATTGAAACAGCCACAACTCACTCGTAACTAATGTAGCTAAAGGGAGATGCAGTCTTCCTTAGTGATGTGCTGGGCAAAATGTCAGACTTCCCCCATTTTAGTCTGATCTTTTTGTTTGCTTCACACAGGAATTAACATCGGTAAAATTTTCTGTACAGAAAATTATACCTAGTTGCTGTAACCTTCATATACTTGTTTACTAGGCATAAAATGGCTATTCATCTGGAGTCACAGTTGACTGAATATATTCACTTTTAATAGAAAGGAATAGAAACAGAAATGCAAGGGTGAACAGATTTGATCAAATGTTACAGATATTAATACTTACATAAGTGACAACTTAGTTCCAAAGTCCACTGGCTGACAGGTAACCCGAGACAAAACAAACACAAGTCAAGCATTTCAGTAAGGTTTTATTTTGTCAGTAACCAAGCAAAGTAATTTATTTCTGTCATCCAGGTAATGTACAGAATGACTCCTTATATCATGAATAATTATGAGAATAATGAATAATAAATACATGGGATTACTATTTTAGCTGAGAACTGATTTGCTTCCAGTATAATCCAGAATCCCAGTTCTATACAAGTACTTCATGTCTTTTTCTCCCATATTTCACCAAGGCTTTTGAGGGCTGCACTGAGGAAAAACCCCTCTTCTATAGAGAGGTGTGGGAGAAGGCATCCAAATCAAAATCTGACGCAGTGTGTTGTAGTGGTATTCTCTTTCTTCCAGTTAATAATGCAAAGATGGTGGTGGGAACGTAGAAATAATGACAATATATTAGTATTGTTTTCGCTTACGTTGTTTTTAGGCTTCCTTTTGGAAGTTACCGTGATGGTGTAGAACAATGTCTTTCAATGCATGGGGAGGGAGAGCAGCTGGCCGGTGTAAAGTGGTGGCCAGGAGACAAGCCTGCTTCAGACACAGAAGTAAAGCCAGTTCCAGGGATGTTTTTGTTAAATGACCAGCAGTGAAAACGCAAGTATGGAGGCCTGTAGCTGTGATTTCCTGGAGGAACGTTGAGCAGCTCATGCCACTCTCGGGCTGTTTTAAACTATCTGCAGACTAATACCAGCTGACACAGCATCTGATACTGCCCCGTCACCCGCACCAGCAGGATTTCTCCCCCCCTCCTCCCCCCCCGCTGACTACAACAGCCACTTCATTGTACAAACTCCGCGATTCCCCGAGGACAGTTTTGCCGCGAGGCATAAATTCTTTGCGAATTGATGCACTAGCCCCATCGTTGGTAGCTGGCGTGGAGAAGACTTAGGAGCCCTTACCGCCCCGTCCTGAGCCCGATGTCGATCGCTACGCAAACGCAGGGGCTGTTTCGCAGGTGTTTGCGCAGCCCAGGGGCGCGGGGACACTCAGGAGGCGCCGCTCCGGCCGCGGCCCCTTTAAGGCAGGTAGCGGCGGCGGGGCGGGCATCCTGGGATGCCCGCGCGCATGCGCAGAGCCCTGACAGGAGCCGTGGCCGCGGAGCTGCTGTGGCGGCTGAGAGCGTCATGGGCTGCGGCGGAGGGGCCTGAGCCCGCCCGGTGGCGCCTCCCACCGCGCTCAGCTCCCGGCCGCGGCCGCCCATGGCGGAGCCGGGTGCTGAGGAGCCCGATGAGCGGCTGCTGCTCCTCGCGGAGCCGGCGCCTCAGGCAGGGCCGCCCCGGCGGGGGCCGCAAGGGGTGAAAGCCGCCCCCGGCGGGGCTGTGAGGCTGTGTGGGGAGTTGGGGCTCGAGGAGGAGGACTCGGACTCGGGTGAGGACGACTCGGGGCCCGAGGGGGATGGAGAGGACGAGCCTCTCCTGCGGGCATCGGGCACCGGTCGCGGCCGCCGAGCGGGCGCCGCCTGGGACAAGGAGCCCCGCGCCGCCGCAGGTACGGCCCGGGGCCGCTGCCTCTCTCGCCGGGCTCGGCTGAAGGCGGAGGGGGGCGGCGGAGGGGGGCGCCAGCATGGCTCGGGGCAGGGTGGCTTTGCCCGAGGGGCTGCCTGGGTTAGTGGGGAGAGGTAGCCCCTGCCAGCGAGGCTAGAAAAATACCTAAAGTACGCTTTATGTGCCATGCCAGGTGCCTTCCTGAGGTGCCCCGGTCTCATAGGGAGCTTTTATGAGAAAGCATAGATTCAGCGAGGGGCACATGGGCTCGCCGAGTGTTTGAAGGGAAGGTACTGAGAATGGCTCGAAATTCAAATGCTTTGTCTTTATGTGCAGGGCTGCACGACCTCATTTACATCTTCATGAGTGTCTCCACTGTTACTTCTTGTTCTCTGTTTTCTGTTTTGTGGGGCTTTGCTTTGTTTGTCATATTTTTTGAAACTTCTGGCTTATTATGTTTTACAGACTGTTCTGTGGTGGGACTGGCTGCTGGTTCCTGAACACTTGGCAAACTCTGTCAAGTTTTCTATGTCTTGCTTATTCCAGCAATTACTTGCTTGTGACTCCTGTCTTTAATCGTTAAAAAAAAAAATAAAAAAAATTATTCTATATCTGTTCTTTGCTCTAGTCATCTCTTCACTTCTTTGTACTATCACATGTATTAAGAATTTTAGATGTGGGTTCTTCTGTCATATTTTTGGTTTTCATAAAAAAAATACCTGCTTTCCATGTTTTGAAATCTAGTCTTCAAGAGAGAAGGAAATCGGATGTGAAAATTCAAGAATGCAAGAATTTAGTTATTAATTGGAAAAGAAGCATAAGCATAGCCATTATCCAATTCTAAATACATGGCCAAGTTGATAAATTACACAATGTATTACTTATTCTTTTTCTTTAGACTTTCAAACCTTCTGATTCTGTGCAACTTTGTAAATAGATGTACACCTAGGAAAGGTTTGCTGATGGAAATCTGTGGACTTTTATCACTTAATAGTGTTTGCTATTGTAATTATACCATAGGATTTCTTGCCAGAGACTGGTAAAAATTGTTCCTTTTGTAACAATATTTAAAAAAAAATCCAAACAAAAATCCTATAAAATTGAGCAAAATAAGTTATGCTAGTAACTTTTTTTTAGTAGCCACAGAGATCTTTTGCTAGTGTACCATGTTTAACCATAAGAAAAAAAATCCCATCTTTTAACCAATGATCCCAAGTGTAGATCAGACCTATAACGCGAACGTGCTGTTAAAATGTTGGAGTTCTGTCTAGTTCCCACGGGATGTGTTAATGAGACAGTGCTTTTAACAAAACATAGTAATAAACGCTTCAGAGTGGAGAGTAGAGCCCTGGGTCTTGTACTACTGGGTCAGTTAGAATGGTGAATGTAGAGTACTTCTTGGGACCTGCCCCAAGAGTAAGAAAATTTCAGAACTGTGCTTGATTGCGGCTTCTAATCTCTTGTTCTTGTTTCCTTGTCCTTATCTTTTCTGTACGTTTGCTGCTTGAAGGTACAGGATTGTTTCGCATCTCAGGTGGAACAAACATGCAACAGATGTTATTCATGCATGTTAGTGCAACATGGAGAGTGTTTTCATAATGGAATTAGGGTCAGAATATGAGACTTTATAGAAAAAGATGGAATTGGTTGAAGGGACTACCTTTGATTATGTTAATGTTAATATAAAGCTAGTATTGAAGAAGGTCTTATGTGTGAATTAGTTTAGCTTATGTTAACTTGATGGAAGAACAGGTTGAGGTATATACATGGATGACAGCATTTGTATCTTCTTTGACACATCCTCATCATGCAAACATAGCAGCTTCACAGCCTTAGGCCTTGTCGAGATTAATTTGAAGAAAGTTATTGAGCATGGTAGTTAGAGTCTGTGTGTGAACCCTGGTCTCCTGAGTGAGAGTTTAATGAGAAGAGTAGTTTTCAAGAGCAGTTGCAAGAAAAAAACCTTCATTAGTTATAATTGTAAGTTTAGAGACTACTGGGAGTAAGTTGTAACCATAACATGCTTTCGTAGTGGAAAACTTGATTAAAATAATTTTTGAAGAAGAAAGCAACTGGGAAAACCCTGCTGCATTCAGCAAATACTAGCTTCAATTAACTGAATATATTTTTCCTGCAGTTATCTTTAACATAGAAAAGACATTGAAGAATTCCCTCAAGACAGTGAGACTTCTTATGGTTTTAGATTCCGGAATGAATGCACAGAAATTAAAACTTGACCTCTGAGAAAGTTGTCTTCTGCATAGACAACTTCAGTTCCTGTGATAGAAAGTTCATCTGTAGGTCCTCTTCACCAGAAAGATTAATGTGCAGAGCAACTTAATATGGATATTGCATTTCATCTGGTAACAATATAATTCACAACCCTGATTTTGCTTTCACTGACAAAAATATGTAGTGGTTGCAGCTCAGATGTATGATGTAATGTTTCTTGTGTAGAGATAGTTGAGGCTTAAATGTGGAATAAGATCCACTGATTCAAAGTGATTTTTTTTTTCCCCATAAAAATAGTGTATTGGGGGGTTTTTATTTTATTTCCCCAACTTACTCAAGTACTTTGTGACAGGAATATCCTAGAACCCTTTCCTTCTCTCCTGGTGGCTGACTTTATGAAATGCCATTTATTTACTGGGACTGTCAGGGAGAATCAAAGTCTTAAAATCAAAATGTAGTTTATCGCGGAAGTATTGGCCAAGTAGTCTAACAGATTCTGATGCAATGGGTTGTACTTATTGATCCTTAACGATGAGCTGTTACTAGTTTTAAGGCTTTTCTTCCTCTTGCCAACTTATACTAAGGTTTTCCTATATTTTGTGCTTTTTAGTTGTTTTTGTTTGGAAGCCATGTTATTATTTGTGAGTTGTTCATGTAAGCAAGTGGTAATGTTCTAGAAAACTTCAAAGATTGTCCTGTGCTACAAAAAGATGTTCCAAATAATCAAGAGTGATTTTTATTATTTAATTTTTATTTGGCCATCCACAAACTCTTTAGGAGTATCTTTTCTAAATTAATTCTGTCAGTTGTGCTAGAAGCATGTGTTTTATCGTGCATTTCTTTAAGTGCTGAAATGGGAACAAGGCAACTTTATCTGTGAATGTTTAATTTGGAATAATGTAACTGTTTATTAGTGTAGAAATGAGCCCCAATGCACAGATCCATTAAAATGCAATCTGTAAGAATGTGGAATAATCCTAGCCTTGAAAGCAAGGTACAAAAATCTACAGTTTCAAAACTTGCAAAGAAATAGTTTCAAAAAGTTTAAAGAGCAATAGAAGTATTAAATCCTGACAGCTTCTTTTCTAGTTATCTTTCTGAATGTTTGCATAGAGTCATAGAGTTTGCCTAAATGCCTGCATAGAGCTGATCTTTTGGTCAGTATGCAAAGAAATTCCACAAGTAATTGGTAGTGTTTTAATGTTGGAATGGTGATGGCATGCAGTACTTCACTCAGATATTGGTGCCACCTGTCAGTGCTACAGATAGTGGATTGTTTTGTGAACGGCATCGTAAACGGCATCGTGTCTTATCAGATAATGAGCGTTAGCCAAGCTGTTAAATGAATAATATGATACCATTCTAATACTTTCCGAGTAATGGACAGTTTACTTTCAGGTAGCTTTCTCTACAAAAGGATATAAAAGTCTTAATAAAAACAGTATGTAAAATCTTTAGTGGTTTTTTTGTTTGTTTTTTGTTTTTTTTCAGATACAGTGATTAAGGGATTTTTTTCTTACAGGCTTCCTTATGTAAATAATAATAAAAAATCCTTGAAAAGTATAACCACATTGCAATGGTAGTCTCAAATTAGTTGTTGCAGATTCAGCTGATTTACTTAAACAGAGGGTTGATTAAACGTGGGTTAATCGTTCTTTGTTTCTTCACTGATTTAATGGGTCAGATTTTTCAGCCTGCTATTGAATGGGTGTTAGCAGGAAGGCTGTTCGCTTTTCAGTTTGTTTACTTATGTTGTTAATTCCTAGTACAAATTACAATTAAGATTGCTTGTTTTCTTATTTTTCAGGGCATACAGGACATAATGCTGATACAAATATATTTTTAGATGATCCAGAATTTGCAGAAATTATTCTGAGAGCAGAACAAGCTATCGAGTGTGGTGTTTTTCCAGAAAGAATCTCTCAAGGATCCAGTGGGAGTTACTTTGCCAAGGATCCCAAAGGGGTGAGCATGTTACTGAAAGTCAGAGATGCTATCAGCAATGAGTTTGAAGTGGAAACTTTAAAATTCTATTTAAATGCAAATTAATTTAAATAAGTTGTTTAATAACTTACCGTATGCCAAAATCTGTGTTGGAAAAATCAATGCAGGTAATATTTAGATTTCTAGTTATGTCTTGCGGCATAAGCTAAATGAAACTATGTAGTATTTCTCTGTTGCTGTTTTGCAATGTTCTGAATGATCTACAGCAAAGGAATATGGCAAAAATGAAAGGGCCTCTTTAACATCTGAAAACAATTCAGGGATTTCTTTGTGCAGAATCTAACATTTTGTTCTCTGTACGTTTTAATTGATGTTTGACACAGCTGAGCTTCTGATTTGGGTATTGTTTAGGTTTCTTTAGCAAAGACTGTATTTTTATCTCTTTTCTTTTTGGATAGTCTTAGTCTTACATGTAGGTCATATCTCCTTCCTCCTATATGGTTGGTAGATGAGTAAGAAGAGTAATGTAAACAAATCTACCGTTTTACTTATGCTTATCTTCAAGTTAAGATTCAGCAGACTTGGTTTCCCTTTCCTTAGTAGTAAATGGTACCTTGAATAGTGATCATTAAAGAGGCGTCCTAAGGTTACTTTGACACAGTGAAGTAACAGGTACCTGAATATCTTGCTTGGAAAGTATTGTTTGTTTAGTCTTATTTCATAAGAGAAAATAACATTTCAGACATACTTTAAAGAAAACATGTTTTCTTTAAATCAGAAATACCTTGTCTGCTTACTGACCTATTCCAAAAAAGAGGACTCTTAACCCCCACACCTTTGTTGATTTATCATATCTGATTTTATTTTAAGCTCAATCAACAGTCTTCTCGTCTTTGGTAGATGTAGGTGTTCATTAATCCTGAAGATCCTAGTCATGTTGGACATGGAAGTTGTAATATTTTAAGTGCTTTCAGTGTTCTCAGAATATATTCAAGATTATTCTTCCCAGCATCCCCAAAATGGTAATTTCTCGTTCATTTAGGAAGGTTTTTTGTTTAGCTTTTACTCATGTTATTGGTCATTACAGAATATAGTCCTGGTTTGCCACTTAATTTTCATACGTGTTTGGTTTGTTTTAATACCACTTTTTTGGTGAGAGTTTTTAGGCTTTATTGAATGAGTGATTTTTTTTAAAATTTTTTTAGACTAGTTACCTGACTTAATGAACATATGAATTTATTTCTAAGATGGAAAGTTGCAGAACTACCCTTTCAAAATCTTCTAAGTTAGAACTGCATGTTGCAGTTCATGCTTCTGTGTTCCAGGAACATTTGTTAGTAATTACCCTATTCATTCTGGTGGAGGAGAAACAAACTAGGTGGTGAAGGATCGTCTCTCTCTTCTTGAAACTGGAAGGAAAAAAAAGTCTTTCTCTAATTGCTTTGTGAGACTTTTGCTGTCACATACAATGCTGTTAATATGAAAACCTGTTCAAAGTTTCAGCAGATGTGTTAAACTTCAGGTCACTTCCCTACTTCAGTAGTTTAGTTCTTTGTAGATTTTCAGATTGTTTGCTTATATATAATAGTCAAACTTTATATTGTTTTTAAAGAGATATTTTAAATTAGAATTATATCTTATTTAATATGCGATATGAAAAAAATTAAGTAACCAAATACTGGTTTAAATCAATACTTTTTTCAAAAAGTCAATGCGTGACATCTAAGGATATCTAAAGTATTATGCTAANCAGGTCACTTCCCTACTTCAGTAGTTTAGTTCTTTGTAGATTTTCAGATTGTTTGCTTATATATAATAGTCAAACTTTATATTGTTTTTAAAGAGATATTTTAAATTAGAATTATATCTTATTTAATATGCGATATGAAAAAAATTAAGTAACCAAATACTGGTTTAAATCAATACTTTTTTCAAAAAGTCAATGCGTGACATCTAAGGATATCTAAAGTATTATGCTAAAAATGCTTTAAAACTGCTTAAGTTTTTTTTTAAATTCTTCTTAATGCTGTGCAATCAAGATCTTTTATTCTTAGAAAATGAGTATAGAAATTACAAGAAAAAAATAATCATACTTTTTCTGGATTTCCATACATGCAAATCTGTTTTGTCTGAAACCTCTCCAAACCAATTTTGCAGCTTTTTTGGTGACTAGCAAATGTCTCAAAGACTCACTATGCCCTGGGCCAATGAGAGAGTACGTACACATAATTTTTGTAACCATAGCATTTTGGATGGGGCTCATTTCTTTGTTTCTTACTTGATGATTTTGCTGGTGGTTTTACTTCTGTTTTGCAGTGAAGTGTTGGTTTTGTTCCTATTTAAGTTCCTAGTAGTGACTTGCCCCTTCCCTTTCATGCAAGTCATTAATTTGAATGTAGGTATTTAGGAGAAATGAAGGCTAAAAAAACCACCGGGGATTTTTATGCAAGCCAGAAAAATTTCATTGTGAAATTTGCAAGTACTTGCCAACACGGGACTGTGAGAATAACGATACTGAGTTCCTAGCTGACTTTCAATTTTGCGTTTATTCTTTGCACTAAATTTAGAGCTTATCTAAATGTTATCCATATTAAAAGTCTGATAAAACTTCATTTTGTCAATAGAGTAACTCCCATTTGTAGAATGGATTTCACATCCTGTTTGACAGAGTATTGCATAATTCTGCTTCAGACCAGTTTTGTGACTTGCTTTCTCCTATTCTTCTTGAGTAACCTCCTCTTCCTTATGCTGGGAAAGAGCTTATTGAAGATGTGCTAAGCCTTCTTACTGGTTAGCTTCTGAAATGTTTACCCACGTTAATAGCAAGTTGCAGGTAAAATAACCTGTTTCCATTAGGTCATCTTACTCATTGATCTGGGTCTCCCAGAAAGATAAAATTGTCTAATTAAACTTAGAACTCTTTTGCATTTATTGGCGTAATTGTATACTGATATGAAGCAGTTCAGTACTTAAGCAGCACTATTGCTGAAGTGTTGAATATTTCTGCATTTGTTGTTCATTGCATAACCAAGAAAGTAAAACACATTGTGTCTGTTACAAACTGTTCTGCAACATGTTTTTGACAGTTTAGCTGTTTAGCTAATTGGTAATGCCAGTGGAATCAGTCTAAAAATTAATTTTGACTTGCAAAATTAAGACTGGTCTTGGTAGGTTGTCTACATATTGAGCTTTCTGGTTCTACTCTGGTCCTCGACAGCAGTGACTCTGCAAAATCTAACTTCAGTGAAGCCTTGAAAACCATATCTAGATTTGATAGTATAGCACAGTGCGGTCNAAAAAAAAGTCTTTCTCTAATTGCTTTGTGAGACTTTTGCTGTCACATACAATGCTGTTAATATGAAAACCTGTTCAAAGTTTCAGCAGATGTGTTAAACTTCAGGTCACTTCCCTACTTCAGTAGTTTAGTTCTTTGTAGATTTTCAGATTGTTTGCTTATATATAATAGTCAAACTTTATATTGTTTTTAAAGAGATATTTTAAATTAGAATTATATCTTATTTAATATGCGATATGAAAAAAATTAAGTAACCAAATACTGGTTTAAATCAATACTTTTTTCAAAAAGTCAATGCGTGACATCTAAGGATATCTAAAGTATTATGCTAAAAATGCTTTAAAACTGCTTAAGTTTTTTTTTAAATTCTTCTTAATGCTGTGCAATCAAGATCTTTTATTCTTAGAAAATGAGTATAGAAATTACAAGAAAAAAATAATCATACTTTTTCTGGATTTCCATACATGCAAATCTGTTTTGTCTGAAACCTCTCCAAACCAATTTTGCAGCTTTTTTGGTGACTAGCAAATGTCTCAAAGACTCACTATGCCCTGGGCCAATGAGAGAGTACGTACACATAATTTTTGTAACCATAGCATTTTGGATGGGGCTCATTTCTTTGTTTCTTACTTGATGATTTTGCTGGTGGTTTTACTTCTGTTTTTGCAGTGAAGTGTTGGTTTTGTTCCTATTTAAGTTCCTAGTAGTGACTTGCCCCTTCCCTTTCATGCAAGTCATTAATTTGAATGTAGGTATTTAGGAGAAATGAAGGCTAAAAAAACCACCGGGGATTTTTATGCAAGCCAGAAAAATTTCATTGTGAAATTTGCAAGTACTTGCCAACACGGGACTGTGAGAATAACGATACTGAGTTCCTAGCTGACTTTCAATTTTGCGTTTATTCTTTGCACTAAATTTAGAGCTTATCTAAATGTTATCCATATTAAAAGTCTGATAAAACTTCATTTTGTCAATAGAGTAACTCCCATTTGTAGAATGGATTTCACATCCTGTTTGACAGAGTATTGCATAATTCTGCTTCAGACCAGTTTTGTGACTTGCTTTCTCCTATTCTTCTTGAGTAACCTCCTCTTCCTTATGCTGGGAAAGAGCTTATTGAAGATGTGCTAAGCCTTCTTACTGGTTAGCTTCTGAAATGTTTACCCACGTTAATAGCAAGTTGCAGGTAAAATAACCTGTTTCCATTAGGTCATCTTACTCATTGATCTGGGTCTCCCAGAAAGATAAAATTGTCTAATTAAACTTAGAACTCTTTTGCATTTATTGGCGTAATTGTATACTGATATGAAGCAGTTCAGTACTTAAGCAGCACTATTGCTGAAGTGTTGAATATTTCTGCATTTGTTGTTCATTGCGTAACCAAGAAAGTAAAACACATTGTGTCTGTTACAAACTGTTCTGCAACATGTTTTTGACAGTTTAGCTAATTGGTAATGCCAGTGGAATCAGTCTAAAAATTAATTTTGACTTGCAAAATTAAGACTGGTCTTGGTAGGTTGTCTACATATTGAGCTTTCTGGTTCTACTCTGGTCCTCGACAGCAGTGACTCTGCAAAATCTAACTTCAGTGAAGCCTTGAAAACCATATCTAGATTTGATAGTATAGCACAGTGCGGTCCAGGCAAGTAGTGGAATGAGCTGAGCTTTTTAAATGGGCAGTTTGTAGGAAGTATTATCCACACAGCAATTCAGAAAGAGATAATTAATAGCTTGGAATATACTACCAAATACACCGCTATGTTTCCAGAAACTGAAAAGCTGCTGGTTTTGTTTTAAGCAGGTAAATGCCTGTGACTCAATAGGAAAAAATTAAATAATGTTTTAACAATTCTAAACCTAATATTAGAATTTTGACTAAACTAGTATACTGAGTAAATATACTTTCCAAAGTGTTGTGATTAAAAAAAAAAAAGTAAAGTGTTCAGAGAATATTCCAGCCTTTCATGTTGCATAGAATATTTATTCTAAGTGTAACCTTTTGTGTAGGTCTAAATTAAATTGTGTCTGTGGAGTTGCATACTTGTTTATGATGTTGAATGTAACCTAAGAATGACAGATAACAGCATACTGAAAATAACAGAATTTTTGTCAATTTGTTTCCTGCCCTTGTTGATAGGAAACTTTTTTAGGATGAATGCAAATAGTGATAATTCATAACTTATTTCTCCCGGTAGTTGATGGGAGTGAATCAAAATAGACGGACAAGACAGGTGATGCTACTAATGCCTGGTGTCTTGTGTAATCTGTTTACAAACTGAATGAAATAAGTTCTCTGTAGTTTGTCTTGGACAATCTTGGACTAGTTAGATTTTCACCTGCTTTTGTCCAAGACAATTCTCTAGAAACTGGAACAACTAGTCAGGTCTTCTCCCTAATCTAGTTGAATCAGCAGTTACTGAAGCAGAATGCTAGTTTCTCACTGTCAGCAAATTTGTTCATGACTTAAGAGTGTAAATCAGCTATGAGTGTTGGTGCAACAACAGGCAGTGTTTAGTTTGAGATACTCACTTTTTTTTTAATAAGGATTTGGGAAAGTACTAATATGTGAAAATGCTTCCTAAACAGTTGTTCTTAAATATTTATTAGATAAGAATTTGATTTACTTACCATGGTCCTGTGAGATGGAATGAAGATACAGCATTTCACTTGAGTTATAGAAGAGTCATTACATAAACTTTAGCCTAGTGCATAAAGTCCACCACAGACAATTGGAAGGTTATGTATTTTAGTGTGGTAATAATCTGGTGATTTGAAGTTAACAAATACAGAATCATGTGTAGGAGGGCACCTTGAGAAATCGTCTATTTAATGCCTGCGTTGTAGAGCAGGATCTTCTTAACGTAATTCCTGATGAATGTCTAACCTGTTGTTAGTGGCATCCTGTTTTGGAGACTCTACAACCTGGCAGTCCATTTCAGTCTTGAACCACTCTTAAGGTTCAAGGGTTTTTTCTTTGCAACTTATCTGCTGGGATTTGAGCCTATCATTCCTTGGCTCGTTAACAGTAAATGTGTTGTTCCTTTTTTCTCTATAGCAACCTATTACATAGTTCACTGTGTCCCATTTGCTCTTAGGCTAAACAACTGCTATTCCTACAGTCTTTCATTATTCACATTTTTGTGCTTATTCTCATTGTTTTTTCAACTTTCTCCAGTTTGTTATCAGATTTCTTGAAGCATCGCATCCAAAATTGGACACAGTACTCTGAGTAATTTTAAGCATTATTACATTTAAACTTTATTACATCCCCTTGTCCAGGGGAGGTTTAGGTTGGATATTAGTAAAAATTAATTCACTGAAAGGGTTAACTAGGTTAACAGTTGGACGTGATGATCTTAAAGGTCTTTTCCAAACTACACAATTCTGCGATTCTATGTTTCTGACATAAATGGTGGCTGACAGTGTGAACCACTGTCAACTTTGAGTTGAGGAATCTCAGCAGTGGTAAAGGACACCACTCTTTGGATTTGCAAAGTGCACAGCGTGGTGTTGTATTCTAACTTAAAGCAATAAATAAAATAGAAGAGTTAACATTTGATTATTAGCATTCTGTGTGTTTGTCACTTTCTGGGAACCATTATGTCTCTGAAATATCTTGTCAATAAGTTAATTGGTGGGCTGAAAATTATTTTTAAAACTACTTTTAAAACCTCCTTTTTGAAAACTTAGAATATATATATATATTTTATATTTTAAAATGCCGTCTTCTCAAATTTTGAAAAACTAGTAAGTGTTAGCTGTTTTTTATTTTCTTTTACAAAGACCTGATTTTGAATTTGTACTACTTCTAGACAAGCATTTGATGATAAATTTATCTGGAATACCATTTTGTTCTATTATTTCATCATCTAGAAGGAGCAACTGAAAAATGCAATGTGTAGTATTTACCCAATGCTTTCAAATAACTTGTTTTCAAAACAATTTTAATCTTTTGCAACTCAAAGTGTTCATGCTTTAATTTTATATTACTTATCCTAGAAAATTATTGGAGTGTTCAAACCAAAATCTGAAGAGCCTTATGGACATCTAAATCCAAAATGGACCAAATATTTTCACAAAGTTTGTTGTCCTTGCTGCTTTGGCAGAGGCTGCCTCGTTCCAAATCAGGGATACCTCTCTGAAGCTGGTGCCTATCTTGTGGATGATAAGCTGGGGCTAGGAGTTGTACCTAAAACTAAGGTAAAAGTTAAAATATGTAAATTATTGAATGTAAAAAATATATAGTGACAGATTTGTCAGCTCTGGACTGTAGTTGTGGAGACATCCTTGTATGTCATGCATTATCCTCAAGTCATGTATAAACTACTGCAAGTCCAAAGGCACAGTGGTTTGGTGTAGAAATAGTGACTGATTTCTGTTTTAAAGGATAAGTTTGCAATCTGAATTGAGTCTCTTCTTTGGAACCACTTCCATTTCTAGCATTTTTTGACACTTTTGTGCTTCGTATTTTGGTAATATGCATCGGAATTGCAAAAAGCAACATGTAAAGATTCCCACTTAAGTCTTTTATCACATTTTTGTTTGAGATATAAAATAGCAAATATTCACTTGTTCATATAAAATTTATCTGTTGGAAATGGCTGATACTTCCTTTTTTGCTTTCTGATAACTAAGTATAAAATTTACTGTAAATTTATAATTAAAATAATGAGGAATTCTGAGCTATGTTTTTAACTTTCATATTTTAAGGTTGTCTGGCTTGTCAGTGAGACCTTTAATTACAGTGCAATAGATCGTGCAAAGTCAAGAGGAAAAAAATATGCTTTAGAGAAAGTGCCAAAAGTTGCTAAAAAATTTAATCGAATTGGACTACCTCCTAAGGTAAGATGAAAAATGATTTGTGCATTTCCTGATTCTTATACAAAACTTTGAACGAGAGAAGAAAAAAGAGTATTTGTAGGTAACTTCAACAGTAGAAGAAAAACCTTGTTGCTTATTGAAAATTATCTCTGACTGAAGTTAGATTTTGAGTAGAAACAGTCATATTTATCGATCTACTCTGTTATATCATTTCTTCATTTGAACTACCTAAATCTTGCCACTCTTTGTATCAGTCTGTAGTTTAGCTTTCCACTGGAGGAATAACATGTTAAAATGTTGTACATCTCTCACTTTTTTTTTTTCTTGACTGTTTGGTACATTTCCTCTGTGTCATGTTTTATATTGTCTAATTGTTTCTCCCCTGCAATCTATCTAGTTCTCTCTTCCCCCCCCCCATTATTCTTTTAGGTATTCTATTGTTGTGTTCTTCCTACCTACTTTCCTTTCATCTTGTGTGCAGTACTCCACTGACTAAAATTTCACATCTTTCTTGCCTAATGAGCCTTATTGTAGTCCCAAAATATCATCACAATGTTCTACTCCTAAACTTTTAAAACACAGGTTATGTGCACCTTGGGTAATCCGCTTGTGTCAGTTCCCAGCAATTTTCATCCATGTGACATAGGTTATGCAAGCTTGTGTCAGCATGGTTATTCCACATGCTATCTGTTTGTCCATGTCTTTACACGTGTATGTCTATCTGGATTTTATTTCTTGAATGTAAGTCCCTTTTTGAATTTTAATCTTGAGCACCTTTCCTGTTGCCCACACGTATGGATCCTATGCCATCTGTAGTTCTCTTCCTTGGACTCTTTTGGGAAATGTATTTCAACCATTTTCATGCAAAAGTGTCTGTCTTGAAAACACGATTAATGCTGCTGTTCTCAATGAAACACAAAGCTTTTCAGAGAGGAGGAGGTTTCTCCTGTAATTTTTGGTGAGTTTCCTATGAACTCCTTTTCAATAAGAAAGAGAATAGATGTTACTTATTTCTCTTTGTTTCAAATATTGCTTCTAATACTGAGTGTTCATTTATGCTGAGCTGTCTGGCTACATTTTATTCCTGGTAAACTCAGTGAGTGCTTTAGCAAATATTAAAAAAAAAAACCAAAACAAAACCAACCAACCAAAAACCCCCAAAAACAAAACCACAAAAACCCAACAAAAAAAAACCCATATCAAAACCCCGTCATGATTTGAGTCTTACTTTTTTTTATAATTTAGGAATGAGAGAAACCAGGTAGTAATTTTTTTTTAATGTCATACTTCCTGTGTTCTGAACTTTGAAAGTATATAATCAGTTTTTCTGTTAAGATTAGTTATGTGACCTACCCAAGTGCATCTTCCAAATGCAATTTCTTAATGTTTCAGGTTGGCTCCTTCCAGCTGTTTGTTGAAGGTTATAAGGAAGCTGACTACTGGCTCAGGAAGTTTGAAACTGATCCTTTACCTGAGAACACAAGGAAAGAATTTCAGTCACAGTTTGAAAGATTGGTTATCTTGGATTATGTCATCAGAAATACAGGTATTTATTAGTGTGTCTGAGTATTTACCTAATTTTGTGAAGCAGAAATGGTAAGGAATGCTGCTGCTGAAGGCTTTTAATGCATTTCAGATGCTTTTCTCACAACTAAAGGCCAGAATGTTGCATTTTAAACTTTTAAAATATTGCAATATGATAAAATTCAAACAACCCTTTTTGCCTGTTACTTGATTTTTTTAAAACAATATAACAATTCAAGAGCAAATACTTTAATTATGCTTTAATCCTGTTAGTAGGCTATTAACTATTTCCACTGATTAGGATAAAGGATGATGAGGTTTCAGGAACTGTCAGAAAAGGCACAGCTAACATTCCTTTCATGCTAAGCTGGAGCTGATAACAGCACAGTTTCACATCAGTGCAAAATAGTTCATATTCATTGTGACTAGGCACTGAAGTACAACTGTGATGTATATCTCTGTTCTCCTGCATTCTTGTTTCTTTCACTCAGAAACTGGGATTCTTCTGTTGACTATGTAGGTGATTTATTTCCTCAAGAATCCAAAGGCAGTTTTATATTTAAAATACTTCCTTTGCTGCTTTGTCAGAGGTGGGCATCTTTACTCCTCTTCAGACATACCAACTGTAGTTCATTTTCCTTTTCTTAAACTCACTTACTAGAAAGGAATCCAGCTGAAAATAAGTCATTCTAACCTGTGGCTTTTTAGAAGCAAACTGAAAGAAGAAAGTTTCATAAGAATGTAATACTTTCTAGCTGTTGCTATGGTCTGTCAGCTTTACCAAATGATCCCAGTGTTTCAAAACAGTTACTGTATCTTGTGACATCCGTACAATTTTAAGGAAAGTATTTAAAATGCAAAACCTCATTACATAGATGATTTTACCTTCATCTAATGTATCTAATCATGATAGAACATGAAAATCTTCTGACAAATCTTTAACTAAACTTAAGGGAGCGCCTTAAGATGATGGGGGACCTACAAATCCATGCAATCATCGTCTGATTTGTCAAAGCCTTCAGTGTCTCAATTTTGTCTGAACAGTGCAGACATTTTTGGCTTCTGAAAGGCTGTTCAGGTTTTTCCCCCCCTCCATCTTTAAAAAGTCTGTTTTCTCCATGTAGTCAAACATCGAACTATCTATAATTTTGGAGTGCTTTCCCCCATCAGCATTAAAACAAGCTCAAAAATTAATACATTGTAGCTGCTGCTGCTGACTGTCTTTTCCCCAGGAAAAGTGCACACTGCAGCCCATCTTTCTGCATAAAATGGATGGAAATAGTTTCTCTTAGCTTTCTTGATATTTTGCTGTATATTCAGCCAGTTGGGGAAACTAAAGCAGTAATACATACCTAAGAATACTTGGTAGGTTTGTGGTCTTTCTGCTAAATTGGTTGCCTCAAACATTTCAGTAAAGCTAAACCATACATATTGTGATAGAAAAAGCTTTGAAGTTTTGCCTGACTGCTTTGGCAAATTCTCAATTTACAGTATTAGTCATTGTGTATCATTTTAGATGATGATTTCTTTATAAATGATGTGTGGTGACATGCATTTTCCTGTTTAAAGACAGAGGTAACGATAACTGGTTAGTCAGGTATGAAAAACAAGATGATGGACTTGATCTGTCAGATAAGGTAAGAAAATCATACTCTGAAACTTACGTTCTTTGAATTGTAATTTGGTCTTGCAGGGGATTAAGTGCATGACTTTAATCCTGGTGCGTGGTGTCAAGAAATATGATAACTGCAAATTATTCTAGGTGAAATGAATGGAAAAGCCATTTGGATTAGACTAGTTTGGATAGAACGGTGCTAGAAGTTATTTTTATTGTTCTGTGATTGTTTGTTTTTTTTTTTACCGGTTTGGGCAATAATAATAAAACTGCCCAGTGTTGCTCAAGCACGCTTCCTCGGCTATTTATGTGCTCTGCTTGTATTTGGGGAAGGGCTCCTTTTTAATGGTAAGAATTATATATGCTGGAGTTTATTTGGATACTCCTTTATCTTATTTAAGTTGACTTTAAGCAGTGAAAGTAAAAAGTGTATTATTTAGTATTTTTAATGTATTTCACTATTTTTGTAAGCACGTAGGTATCGCTTATTTTTGAAATATTCCTTCTGTAGGATAGCCAATGGACTATAACTAAAGAATCCACTGTTAAGATTGCTGCAATTGACAATGGTTTAGCATTTCCTTTTAAGCATCCTGATGAGTGGAGGGCATGTAAGTATTGTGTTCTTCAGTCATCTTCCTTTTGGGAGAGTAACTCCCAAATAAGTATTTTTTATTAGAGTGGTTTTAGTAACTACAGTGACTCCTTAGTTTCTTATGTATCGAATTTTTAAATAACGTACTCTTCTTCAGAAAGTTAGCAACAAATGCTATTTTGCAATGGCATATGTGACTTAGTCCTTGTTCATATATTTTTACCCTTATACCTTTAAACAACATTAATACATGGATATTCATAAACATACTACTCTATGTAAACTGACTGGTGGAACTGAAAAAGATTAGCAACATGTTTCTTGTGTGCTTTCTTGAAAAGCATGGTGGAACATTCCTTGAGTGCAAGGATATGCAAGTTGTTTTGTCTAACGGCCAAATTTCTATTTCAAAACAAAGGGTACTGTTGTAGGTGAACAAGTAGACAAGTTACATGTGATTTTTACATGTTCTCAGCTGTAGTTGTAGAAGGTGATCTTTAGTTAGACTGAAAATTGATATTATTGTTAAAGCTAGATTGCTTCTGACCACATTTCTTACTACTTATAGTTTAGAGGGAAGTGCCTAACAGGGTTTACAATTATTTCTGTGGACTGTTAGCCAATCGGGTAATTATGGCAGTTAAGTGTGGGCTAGTTTTGCTGTCAACAGGCTAGTTAATTACCCCACCCTGAGCTCTGTATAGTCTCAGTATATCTTGATAATAGTTACTGCCCTACGTGTCTCTTGGCTACAGTCACTTCTGCAGCTGTTATAGAGACATCACAATTATTGCTTATTTTACACCATCTTTTACTTCAGCCTCAAAAGTAATAAACTTGTGCGATCCTTTAGAATTCTTTTGCTGTTGGGCAAGTATGTGACAATTCTCTAAAGGTAAACGTAGCATAAAGTTGTTTAAAATTGCAGGGTCTTGACGACTAGAGCTAGTTGATCGTCAAGGATAAATTCCTCAAAGCCAGAGAACAGCCCATCCCAAAGGCAGTAAGTAGGTCCAGCATGGATGAACAGGGAACTCCTGACTGAATTGGGACACAAAAATTAAGTACACTTAAAAACAAAACAAACCAAAAAACAAACAAACAAAAGTAGAGACTCCCCATGGAAAATAGAGACTTTGTCCAAAAGTGCAATAATGGAGTCTGGAAAGTCAAAGCTCAGCTGGAGTAAAGCTTTGGGCAACTGGGTCTAGTGGAGGGTGTCCCTGCCCATGGCAGGGGGGTTGGAATTGGATGATCTTTGAGGTCCCTTCCAACCCAAACCATTCTATGTCGTTGTGAGACAGTTTTCTCGTCATTCTTGAAAGACTGTAGTGATGTGGAAGGTTGCTGATGACTACAAAAAGGTATTGCATCCATCTTCAAGAATGGCAAGATGCAGTGTACAAGGAATGGTGGGGTAGCCAGCCTAAACTCAGTCCCCATGAAGTTCATGGAATGAATCTCATGGAAGCCATGTTCAAGCACATGAAGAACAAGGAGGTGATGGAGAAGCTGCATGGATTTACTAAGGACAAACTGTGCTTGACTGACTAGACAGCTTTTAATGATGACTGGTTCAGTGGATTAGGAGACGGCAGTGAATAGTTCAGCAAGGTCCTGCACGTGGGTTGGGACAATCCCAAGCACCAATACAGGCTGGGGAGAGAATGGATTGAGAGCAGCCCTGAGGAGAAGGATTTGGGGGTGTTGGTAGATGAGAAGCTCAACGTGACCTGGCATTGTGTGCTTGCAGCCCAGAAAGTCAACAGTATCCTGGGCTGCATCAAAAGAAGCATGCCCAGCAGGCTGAGGGAGGTGAGTCTCCCCCTCTATTCTGGTCTTGTGAGACTCCACCTGAAGTACTGTGTCCAGCTCTGGGGTCCCCAACATAAGAAGGACATGGACCTCTTGGAATGAGTCCAGAGAAGGGCCATGAAGATGATCATAGGGCTGGAGCACCTCTCCTATGAAGTTGGGGTTGTTCAGCCTCAAGAAAAGGCTCTGGGGAGATGTTATAGCAGCCTTCTAGTACCTAAAGGGGCCTACAGGAAAGTTGGAGAGGAACTGTTTACAAGGGCATGCAGTGATAGGACGAGGGATAATGGCCTTAAGTTGAAGGAGAGTAGATTTAGATGAGATACTAGGACTGTGAGGGTGGTGAGGCACTGGAAGAGGTTTCCCAGAGAAGTTGATGATGCCCCCTCCCTGGAAGTGTTGAAAGGCAGGTTGGATGGGGCTTTGGGCAACATGGTCAGGTGGAGAGTGTCCCTGCCCATGGCAGGGGGGTTAAGGTCCCTTCCAACCCAAACTATTCTAGGATTCTATGATTCTATGAATACTGATTTTCCTTGACTTTTGCAAGGCCCTCTGCATGGTCTGTCATAGTATTCTTGTAGTCCCAGGTGAGATACAGACTGTCAAGTGGATGGAGAACTGTCTGGACTGTCAGACTTTGAAGGGCTGGGAGCAGTGCTAGGAAGTTCATTAAAATGTTTTCACTGTTTGTAAAGAAGGCCAAGTTAGCTATGAAGCTGCTTTTGTAACTGTACCCAAAAAAGGTATATGGGGTAACAATGTTGTGAAAAATGGTGTGTTACTGAGAATTTCGAGCAGGTAGCAGAGTATTGTATCAGAGTGAAATGCTTGAATTTTGGTTTTGTCTGTTGTTAATCAGTAAGTGTACTGTTTTTCTGTGTTAGATCCCTTTCACTGGGCATGGTTGTCTCAAGCAAAAGTTCCTTTTTCTCAGGAGACCAGAGATTTAGTTCTTCCTCGCATTTCTGATATGAACTTCGTACAGGATCTTTGCGAAGATCTTTATGAACTATTTAAGGTGAATTGAGTGCTTCTTTGAATTGAACATTACTGAAACAGCTAATACCTGTAATGGAACCGTTAGATGTTTTTTTCTTTTTAAGAATTTAACTTCTGTATGCCATGATACTATGCTATTTTAGCTTTAACACTGGCATGGTAGAGAGGGTTTATATAAGAGGAAACTTTGTCACTAGTGTGGGTAATTGATAATAATCAGCTCAGATTTGTTTTGCATAATCAATATAGCTAGTTAACTTTTATGTACAAATTGTGTAAAAACTCCATTTAACATACCTGCGTGGTGTGTATACACTTAAGATAAACTGTAGCAACTTGAGGAAATAATGTATTTAATGTAACTTAAAGCACCTGCATACCTTTCATATACTTAATTTTACATATATATATTGTGTGAAGTTGATGCTGAAATCTTATGTTTAAAGTAAGTCAAACTTATTTTAAAGATACTGAAACTGTGCTACAATATTGAAATGTGAAGGAGTGTCCTTCTCTGAAACATTCCATAAATAATTGTCAGATGTTCAAGTTAAATAATCTAAATGATCAGGATGGAAAGAAATAGAAATTTTAAACTTTTAATGAAAATGCAGCTCTAACATCAAAACTGGATCATGAAACACATTTGCAATATTTACGTCTTTTGACTCAGTTGTATTCAAGTGACTCTGGGGTGTCTGTTAAACTCAGTGGAAGTTGAACTATTTAATAAATGTGAAGGAGGAAGTATTCTTTTGCCAGAGTAAAGGTGAGAGACAGAGCAGTGTGATGTTATGCGACGGTATTAAGCCTACCTACCAGTGCCCTAAAGTGGTATTCCCGATGCATTTTACATTTATGATTGGAACATCCTTCATTTTCACATATATAAACTTGCTGCAATAAGTAGACCTTTTTGTGAGTCATGCTATGACTATTTGAAGCTTCTGAAAATTATTATAATGTTGCTATGTGTATTATGAAATTAATGAATTTGCATGATAAATATATAGCTAAAAATAAATGGGTCACTTCCTATAATAACTGTTTGTTTTCTTTCTTGAAGACTGATAAAGGATTTGACAAGGCTACTTTTGAAAACCAAATGTCCGTTATGAGAGGGCAGGTAAGACTGCTTTTTTGCTTTTTTTATTTATGTATTTAATTTGTCACCACTTGTCAGCTTTTTTTTTTTTCAAGCTACAAAACCTGGCTCCTATTGAATTGAAAGGCACTCGAAGGTATCTTAGTCTGAGAAGACTAAATTTCTTTCTAGAGTATGTTCTTATTTGCATATAGATGAGACAACAGAAAGTGTATACTGATTTTTTTTAAAAAACCTATGTTTATAGCAGAATATTTTCTTAAATAATATAATTGGGTTTTATTGTTTTTGTGGGGGATAGGGGAGGACTTAATAACTACATATTCTTAGAAGGTGTTTTAAAAATGAAAGACTGCAGAAGAGTCATAAATTTGGATGGAAAATTTAGTGGGTAATTTTGTTACTTTATTAAAATAAATATGACTATTTTGGAGTGTTTACTTGATGATTGAAATACCTCTCAAGAAATCTGTATTAGGTAATAAAATTTCTTCATCCTAGCAAATGTCAGAACCATACTTGGAAATAGTCCAGCCATTTTCAGATTAAAAATTTGATGATAATTAAATGTTAGGTTTTTTTAACATCAAAACAAGAGAGGAAAAGGGTTTCTCCATGTTCTTGCTGTTCTGAAATTTGACTGGTGTGATATACTGGAAAACAAGCTTTAGCTAAGAACAAATTTTTTAGTTCGTTGTAGACATAACAGTGATTTGTGAAAACATAAGGGAATTGGACTAGATAAATTACTAATCCCATTTGCCCTGAATTTATTGAAACTGACTTCTATGTTCCTAAATTCAACATGGATAGTTTAAAGCCAAACACTCACAATTCCTAGAGTGGCTTAATCCGAACTTTCTCTGTAGAGTTTCCTCTCTCAATAAGTACCTTGCACAAGACTGCAGCTCTGCTTAGTCAAACATAATCCCGGTTAACATTAGTTCCGTGTGAGGGCTAAAAGCCAGCAAACCTTACTTATTAAATTGAATTATAGGAGTTATTTCTCAAGTAACTTTCTGAGAAGTTTGTGCAGTCACTGAAAGGTCACTTCTGAAGTATTAATCCATCTTAAACTGTGTTAAGTAGCTTTTTTGTGATGAGACAACTGGTTACAGGGAATCTGTTATTTAGCAAAAAGCTTAAGGAATGAGTCTGATCTATATAATTGAGAGAGATCTAGCCACGGTTGTCTAATTTCCCACTACAAAGGCTGCATCTGTGTCTTTGCACCCTTTCTCTGAGGTGGATTTCAGCAGAGATTTTTTTGGGTTTTTAGTCTCTCTCTAGCTATACAAGAATGTGTTTCACTGTGGGAGATGTCAGGTTCTCAGACATGGATTTAGGGAAGAAATGCAGATTATGAGTTATTCTTAAATGTGATTGGAAATACATCAGCAAATTATGTGTTTTAGCATTGATGTTAGACTTGCTTTTGGTGTAAAACCAAAGTATGTTACAAGGGTATTATAGAAGAGTTGGATACCTCGATTGCATGTATTGTGGTTTAATCCAGCAGGCAGCTGCCTGGATGGGGGAGAGAAACAAAAAGAAAAGAGGTGAAACTCATGGGTTGAGATAAAAACAGTTTAATGGGACAGAAAAGGAAGAGAATAATAATAATAATGATGATGAAAGAATACACAAAACAACTGATGCATAGCACAATTGCTCCTGAACCAAAGCCGATGCTCAGATATTTGCTGAGCCTTGTGCCTCCTGGCCAACTCCACAGCTATACATGGAACATGACATCATATGGTACGGAATATCCCTTTGGCCAGTTTGGGTCAGCTGTCCTGGCTGTGTCCCTTCCCAGCTTCTTGAGCACCCCCCACCTTGGCAGGGGGGCCTTGGCAGGGCAGTACGAAAGGTCCTTGACTGCTTGGCAACAACATCAGTGTGTTATCAACATTATTCTCCTCCTAAATCCAAATCACAGCACTATACCCACTGCTAGGAGGAAAATTAACTCGATCCCTGCTGAAATCAAGACAATGTGTAATGGATTCATTTGGGTAAGATGAATTTGCAGGATAGCCAAAACATCTGTAAATACATCCTTAAAAATGAAAACTTCTAAGAATTAGAAAATGAAGAATCTAGTTGATAAAGATAAGGAGGCTGAAGAGAAATAATCTTGCACGTAAGGGGCAAAATCTTTAAATCTAAGGTACCAGAAGTAGTTAGAAGCATGTTTTTGTGAAGCAAGGGAATAAATATTGGGAAGGGTTTCAAACCCAAGGTGAACAGACTGACTAACTGGGTAACACAGATCTGCGGAGGTTTGCCTTAGATCTTAGAAAATGTAAATGTCAGGTAGAGTTGCTGGAAGAGCCAAATTGCAGTAAACCATGCAAAAGACTTTGTCAGGGTTCTTCTGCTATAAATGTGCAGAGTGAGCAGAGGATCAGTAAGTTGCATGAGGAAGAAAGGTGCATTGTGGAGGGGGAAAAAAAGACTTGATGTTAAGGATAATGCAAGTATGTCACCAGAACCAAGTTGAATACTTGCCTCAGTTTTCAGCACGATGACATTAAACATAGAGTAAATTATCAGGGCAGTTAATGAGCACTGAAGTCTTGGAAGGAAAATAACAGACTCCTTGGAGCTGAGGACTGAATTTGGATCTTGGCACTGGGTTTGGTGTGGGTTATTAATATGCCTTCATATATTTTGATATGAAAATAACTTGTAGCTAAACTCCTGGTAGATCTTATGTTAAATGCATGTTGATTGCTTTCTTGTAGGTTTTTTTCCTGATTAAAGGTGCAATGGTCTTAAGATGTGCTAAATTTAAAATGTTCTTAGATTTTTGTCTTTAAAATTTTCCAAAAATTTGGAGAGGATTGCATGAAATAGTCAAGAAAAGACTAAGAGGGTAGTCAGCAGTAGGATGTCGTAATGTTACCAATAAATAAAATATTTCTACTCAGCAATAGAGTGTCTTTTAAAAATAATATGACAGCACAGTCCATTCTACAGAAGTGATTCAGGAGTGACATCTAATTTATAAGCCTGTTAGTTGCAGTTGTATTTGTGTGCCCTCACCTTACCTGCTTTTACTGTTTTAGATACTAAACCTTACTCAGGCGTTAAAGGATGAAAAAAGTCCCATTCAGCTTGTTCAGATGCCACGTGTGATTGTGGAGCGAAGTAGCACTGGAAGTCAGGGCCGAATTGTTCATCTGAGTAATGCATTCACGCAGACCTTTCATAGCAGGAAGCCTTTCTTTTCCTCCTGGTAGCAACAAAAATATGTGGGAAGAGTAAGTGTCTCTTAACTTGTAAAGCTACTTCTGTGTAAAGGCTCTGCAATAATGTGTTTCTGCTGTATACCAAGAGCTCTGACTGCCGACACCTCAGAACTTAAATTCTAAAGACTTAAGAAATGTATTTTGAATGTAATAAAAAGTTTACAATTTTTGTCTCAAAATTGTGAATTCTTATGTCAGGGAATGAGAAGAACTTGTCCATATTGTATTTTTATAGGCTAAATTAATGTATTCTGAAAAATATTCTGAATAAGGGAAGATCCACAGTTTGCATATGCTGAGAAACTACTTTTGAATACTACAGGAATTCTTTTTGTTTAATGTAAATGTGAGAACCTATACACTATCAATTTCTTTTTATATGGTCTTTAAAAAAAAAAGTGCAGAATGTTATCTTTGATTGTGAAAATGCTTTTCCTTGGAATTTCTTCCTGATATTTTAAGTTGTTTATTAATTTTCATAGGCTAGTTACTTGAAAAGCACTAAAAAAAGTAATTAAAGAATAAAATCAATCTGTCCTCAACAAACAAGCGAAAGGGAGAAGGGAAAAAGTGCTCCAAGTAAGCTTTTTTTAATTTTTTTTTATTTTTTTTTGCACGTGGGGACCAAAAATAGTTGGATTACAGCAAAATTCAGCCTGGGTAAGTACACACAGTGCCTACTGTGACAAAATAAACTGAGTGTACGTTTCAGAGGTTGAAATTTCACCTGTAGCTTTTAGAACTAGTGTATTTAAGCACATGTAATGGGAAATTGTGGTATTTCTTTATAGATCCATCCCAAGGAAAGAATTGCACCATGTTACAGGTTGGTTTTGCCATATGCCTATGTGTTCATCAGTAGTCACCAAAGTGGTTCTGCACTGTTAATGTCAGAAGCACTGATGTCTTCATCACAAAGCCAGTCTGCCTTCTAAATTTCTATCTAAACACGCCGTTATTTTTTGACCAAAAAAACCCCACCAGACACTAGTACGTAGAGCACAGAGACTTCTTATCGTGCCCTTAGCAATGTCATGCTCATCTGCGAGTTGCCATTTTAATTTTGGTTACATGGTTTAAGACTTGATAGTCATGTTTCTAGATCTGTGACTTACATAACATGGTAAATATTTTTATTTTTAAGTAATTTTCTGGACAGTTAAGACTGGGAATGGGAGAAAAACTGCTGCTTTTATGAAACCTTCAGTATTTCAGACATTGCTGTATTTTGTAATTCTAAGCAATACTGTTGAACTAAAAATAAGAAAATGCTTGTATTTTCTATAATTTTGAGTGGATGTAAATATTAATGTAGCATGTCAGCAATTCACATGATTAACTGAAACGTTTAAGCCTTAAATGTAAAACTCACTGTCTGGTGGAATTCAAAATAAGAATGAAATTACCACCTTTATAAACTTTCTGTGATTGTTTTTATTCAACAAGTTTATTACAAAATCAAAGATGGTGTTTATGTACCAGACATGCCTACTGAAGAAAATAAATGTCATAATCTAAACTGCACGGGGTTGGGGCTCGGCTGCCTGATTTGTTCTGCAATAAGTAGCCCGAGTTTGGGTTCGTTTCATCCCGTTTCATGTCTGTGGTGCCAACCAATAGCGATTTTCGTTCCGGGGCGCTGGGGCCGCCGCACCGCTGGGGGGCGCCGTAGCGACGGCTGCCCCGCTCCTGCCTTACCCTGCCGGCGGCGGCGTTGCCCGGCGGGCGGCGGGGGCTGCCGGGAAGGAGACGGTAGCATGGCGGCCAGCGGCGCGGGTGACCGGGAGGGCTTGTGCGGTCCGGAGCGGGCGGGGACGGGCGGGCTGGCTCTGCTCGGCCTGGCACCCAGTGCTCCTAGCTGCCCGCACGGTGAGGAGGCTGCTTGGGCGGGATGGGAGGGCGGGCCCCACCGAGGGGAGCAGCGGGGCTGGCCGGTGGCTCTGACGGGCTTGACTGAGGTGGCCGCAGCTCCCGGGGGGTTGGCGCCCCGCTGAACCGCTCTGTTGCTCCTCTCCAGCTGCTTTCTCGGTTCCTCTGCAGCCGGTCGTGTTTTGCAGCAGCCTGCCTTCGTGCTTTGCTCGGGAAGCCTGTCGCCTGCAGTGGCGGCTTAGAACAGGTCCGTGGGTGTCCCCTGCGTCATCCTCTAATTACGTTTGTCCTTTAGGGCCTGCTCTTCTCTTTGTAAAGACCAGCCAAGGAAAAGAGGAGGGAAGGAGATTTTATGCTTGTTCAGCTTGTAGGGATAGAAAAGATTGTAACTTTTTCCAGTGGGAAGATGAGAAGGTAAGAGAGCACTTCTTAAGACTGTGGTAAATATTGGGGATTTTGTTCTCTGTTTAACAGAGGGGAAAAAAAAAGAGTATATTTTGTTCTGGAAATCTGTGACATTTACTGTTTCTTAAGCTTTGTCTAATAGTTTGTATTTAGCAGTTTGTATTTAGCATGGCACTTATTTCTGTCCGGAGAATGTGTTTCAGGTATAAATTTCAAGGAAGGCTGTGCACAATTTGAGCAAAACCAGTATTTGTTACTGTATTGCCAAAACCCTTAGGAATTCAAGTTATGAAGTTTGCCAGTACTATGCAATGTTGAACAAAATAGGGTGGTTCAAATCCCAAGATGTCCTTATCTTCCATGGGTAAGACAGAGAAAAATCTGATGGATACAGGGAAACAATGGGGTAGACAAAATAGCGAGATGGTGGGGATCTGCGTGATGCTCTGTAGTCTCAGAATATCTGCGGTAATTTCTCTTTGTCTAAAGAACTTCGGTCAGATAATTGTAGGGTAACAATATTGGGATTGATATGTATTCACAGAGAGCTTATTGTGGTTTTTGTCCACTGCATTTTATGCTACTTTTTCCAGTTCCTAAACGAGTATCTTGTGTTGTGGTTGTTATCCTCAGCAGGTTGGCAGGCTGGAATTTAATTTGGTTTGTAAGCATTTCGTTGTTTTGCTGGTTACTACTGAAAAGTTGCATAGAGAGAAAATGAGGTGATTAATCACTCTGTGTAGATTTAAATGTATTCCAAGTGAAATTTCATTTTGAATGTCACTTGTATCATGATGTCTTTGTTGAATTTTACTGACTCCCCGTTTAAACAACTCAGTTCCATAAGTTTTACAGAAATGTCTTGAAACTTAACTGTGAAACCATTAAGCATATTTTATTGCAGAGCTGTCATGCTTTTAAAGTAATCACACAAAAAGACTTGGGGAACGTTTCTACCTTCATCAGTTGTGTAGGATCAGATCATAGTTCTTCAGAGGGAATGCAACTACTGGCATTTATTAATGGAAAGTATACTTCTTTCTGTCTCCATTGCAATCAGGTTTTGAGTTTTTCCCTGAGTATTACATGTGGTAGAAGAATGAAATGCTTATATTTATTTTTTGCACAGTTTAAATTCACAACGATTCACTTGTGGTGTTAGGCAGCATACCTCTGTGCTGCAGTCACGCTTGTTCTGAAACAACAATCCAAAGAATGTGAGCTTTTTAACTTTTTATATACATAAGTTTTACAGGTGTCAGAAACTAGGCTTGCAGCACGTGAAGAATATAATAGAAATCATCGTCCGCCTTTTACACACAGACAGAATGTGGAAAGGTATTGTTATTTATGTTTTCTCCAGTAAAAATCAAGTAATGCGAGTTTAGGTACTGTGAATGTAAAGATACTATTTCAGGATTCTTTAAAATATGGAAACATGCCAGAGGGATTTGGGAAGATAAGAACTGGTTGACTGCAACAGGAAAATAACATGAAACATCTAATTAGAGCATGGTATGTTCAATCCAGGAACTGTATCTTTTTTTTTGGGTGGGGTGGGTGGGGGGTTGTTGCTGGTTTTTGTTTGTATGTATACTTCTTATGTTAGTGCTCATAATGTGCTAACAACAGGTTAATAGCAGTTTCAGTTCAAAAAATTGTTCCTGAGTTTAATGTCCAAAAGAAACAGGCTTAACATTATGAAAAGAAGCAAAGGTAATACAGTAACAAATAATCTCAGAGTTTTGTGTATAAATATACAGGACTGTTTGCTGGTAGTTCATATGGAGTCTTCACTCTGTTATCCAGTTATTTTATGGGGACTTTCAATATATTTGGCCAACATATTATATGCTTACTTTCAAGGGAGGCTTTTTCAAAGTGCCTTTTGAAATTTTTTTCATTAATATTACTTCATTTCAATGTAGATATTGGAGTTTTGCAAGAGCAGCTTAAACTACATTACCTATTTTAATTGAACTTTGACAAAATATGAAACCCCCTTCATAGCTCCCCTTCACATCTTTTATAGAGACTTTTTTGAAGTTTGTTCCCTATTGTCTTTTGTATTTAAAGGTACAAGAATTTTGTTCTGTTGCCATTATCAAAGAGGAGGTTTTGCCAGGAATGCCAGCAATTGCTATTGCCAGCCGAATGGGAAAAACACTCGGATCACCAGTTCCTGTGTGATATCTCCACTGCCCAGTTAAAAAGTCCCAGTCAACTTCTGTATCCGCTGGAGAATAAAAAAATGAATGCGCAGTATTTATTTGCAGGCAGAAGTTGCCGGTTCCTACTGGATCTTATTATCGATTTAGGATTCAGACGAGTGCTCTCTGTTGGAACACCCAGGTACGTCAGTGAGAATTGTTACAATTTCAAATAATATTTCTGTCTCAAAACTGTGCAGTTTACTAATATTTAAATAATCAAGGATTCTCCCATAATAAGAGGCTCACTATGCTTTAATTGGTTGGAAATCTCCAAGCATCTAATGGGGTCTTGCTTTGAGCTCATAAGATACAGGAGAATACTGTAGCTGCACTGCAAATACCACACACACGCACCTATACACTTTAAATGTCTTGCTTTGTTTTTTACAGAAGTGACAATTTCTTTGCTTATGTTTTTTGTTCATTGTGATCCACTAGGCTCCACTGACTTTTCATCTTTTAAGACTAACATATTTTTCTAATTAGCCAAATGGAATCATCCAGATTCAGATTACTGCATTTTCTCTATCTGTTTGGTTTTAGGTTTAGTAAAGTACCAGGCATTCTTGTCTTGCAAGATAATTTCTGAAGCCAGTGATTATGTGTTAAATTTCTTTGCTCCAATTATACTTCAGGCTTCATGAAATGATCCAGTCAAAAGCATCACAAGAAGAAGATTTCAAAGTTAGAAGCCTTCTGCTCGATATTGATTTCAGGTAGGTTTCAATAAACGTTTATCTGTCTGAAGAGTATGTACAAAGATTTGTGTTCTTACTGCTTCAAAAGATAATTTGGTGGTTGTTTTCCCTTTCCTCTGCATCTCTGTTCCTGCACACATACACAAATGACATCCAGTTTATGAGAAGAATAATTATGCTTAATTCCCAGTATTGTTATGTGTTGTCAGTAATCAGAACCCAAAAAAGTTGTCTGTCTGAAGGCCTTGTTTTCACTGTAAATGCCTCTTAGGGCAGGCAAGAAGTTGTTTATAGTTTTCTACTACTTAAAACTTTTTTTACAGGTATTCACAGTTTTACACAGAAGATGAATTCTGCCACTACAACATGTTTAATCATTATTTTTTTGGTGGAGAGGTAAGGCCAAGTATTTCTTGAGTACTTTGTAAAGAAGTACATGTTGTTGATGCAGAATTTTGTAAGAAAGTCATGGCTAGTCTAGTAGAATACAACTATCTGAGATAAAAATGGTCAACATTAGTGGAAATCAAAGAATAACAGTGCCTATTCAGTAATTCTCTCCCACTTAATTCAAAGATAAAGTTGCCTGTTAAATTTATGGTAACTAATGTAAGTTACATACCATAACTACTGCTTTTATTAAAACGACAATTTGGTGTCAGTTGTTGCCTTATATAAGTATTCATTAACCCTGTTCTTGTGTTGCTACAACAGAATTAATTGATTTATTCCCAGCCTTTATAAGCCCAATGGATGCCATGGGACTTGTTCACTGGTACTTGAGGTGGGAGGGAAGAGGAGGTTTTCCTGCTTTATTCCAGGCAAGCAAAGTCAAAAGGTTAACCTTGTTGTCATAAAATGAGGTTGAATTAGTGTCATGGTTAAAAAAAACAAAAACAAAAAACCTGAATTTCTTGTTTCTTTTAAAATGTCACATTAAGTGCTTAATTTTGAGTTCATTAGGAAACCTGCAGCTGCAGTACGAGGTTTATTGTAGCTTTGTACAGAGAATCACACTGTAATTGAATACCAAACATTAATTTCCAACTTTTATCCCAATAGTATGCTCGCTCTTTGCTCTTCCCCTGCCGTTATTAGTAAGCCACCACTGATTTACATAAACATGTTTATTGTACTATCTTTCACTCTATGTAGATAATTGTCAGATTTTTTTCCATTCTAAAGCCTAATTTTGAATGGGATCTTGAAAATAAAAAGAATTATCTAGAATGAAATGGGAGGCTGGTCTGAAAGCCTGACCTTTGATTTTATTTTTTTTTTTAATCCATTACTGTGTTCAAGTTTTGTATTTTTCAATTAAAAGAAACTATCCATCTGCTTTATAAACACTATAGTGCTGTTATCAAGGTGTGAAAAGGTGGCACCTGTAATGGCACTGTATTGCAGTGTATGCAAGGACTGAATTGCAGTACTTTTGAATGTGTATTAGCATTAAAAATCTGGTTTTGGAATGCAATAGAATCTAAGTAATAGATGAGAGAACACTGCAAGGTGGCAGTGAATACATAACTTTTTATATTTCCTTTAATAATAGAGTCCAGGTTGGATTCATAAAATTTGAACATTATATATTTTTATGAACAGTATGGATTGAATTAGTTTTCAGTGGACTGATTTTTTTCCCCATTACTTCTGGTAGCGCTTTACAGAATAAAACAAAAGTTAAACATTGTGAAAAAAATGTATTCTGAATCTGAACTTTGCTTTCTTGCTATGAATAACATTTTATTTTTTTTTTCCCAAGTTAAATTTAGTGCCCTTAGGAGGAAGACTATCTTGGGAAGCTTGAGCTGCATCTGCCCTTGATATATTATTTCTAATTGAGCAGGGCACTCCTTTTCAGTGCTTCAAATTTAGTTGGAAATTCACCTCCACAAGAGGAAATTATTTCCATCTTCAAAGTTGAAACTTCCAAAATAATCATTTTATTGCCAAATACAATATTTTTACAGGTCTTGAACTTGTATTTCTGGAAATTAACCTCTGTTTCTTACAGGCTGCACTTGAAACTTGTAGGAAATTCCTGTATCAAGACAATGGTGAAAGAGTCATTATGGTAACTGATCCCCCATTCGGAGGTTTAGTGGAAGCACTGGCTTCTAGTTTTAAAAAACTGATAGCAATGTGGAAGGAGACAGAAAAAGAAGGTATGTATTGTAGCCAGATAGGTGAGTTGAGCTGTAGCATCACTGTAAGAAAAAGTATTTTAAAAAGTATTTAAAAGTCTGTGATTCTTGCTACTCAGGTGAACGTGAGCACACTCATGTCATAATTTCTAAAGATGAAGTACCGTATATGTAATATACTCTCCTGATACTTTTAGTTTAATAATACCCAGTTCTCGAAGTCTCTCTTAAAAATGTTTACAAATTGTTTAAAAATCTACTTTGCAATTAAAATGGACTTTAAAGAATAAGCTATCAAACCAGTACCATTTCTTACCAACACAGGCAGGTGAAAAGGCATTGTTAGTTAAATGGAGCTTATAGCTCTGCATATATAAAATATACCAAAACTTTCTGTCACATAAAGGAACTAGTTCTTATGCTCAGCATGACATACACATACATATATTTACTGTGAATTTTTCATGCTTCATGTGTCTTGGTTTTCTTTAATGTACATCTAAGTCTTTTCATTACTAGGTCATAACAGCCGGGAGATGCCCATGTTCTGGATATTTCCATACTTCTTTGAGTCTCGTATTCTGGAATTTTTCCCAAGCTTCGCTATGATGGATTACCAGGTATCACTGAGCCCAGTGAATCTGCCAAATTTCAGTTGTGTGCAATGTGAACAGGAGTATGAATGAAAGCAGATATGATGGCAGCACTTGTCTGTAGATGAGCCGCCTTCTTGACCTTTAATTTTGACTGCATTGGAGGCATTTCAAACCCTGTCGTGCTCATCATGTGAACCCCAGATTCTGTGTTCGTTTTAGTTATACCTTTGATAACTTTGTCATACTCCTGCAGTTTATTACATACCTTTAACTCACGTGTCATCTGTCCATTAACTCATTTCTTCTGCCAGGTTTTCAGTGTGACACTAGTTTCTACAGGTGTATATTGCAGAGATGAGAGGTAATTTGAAGAAGAATGTTTCGTTTTTCCCAGATGGTGAAATGTCAGTAGCTTGGTGGGTAATGCCCAGCCCTGGTAAAAATAATAATAATTAAAAAAAAAGGTCTTTCATGTACAAAACTGCTGGCACCAGAGTAGAATTACAGCAGTGGAAATTTTTGGACTTTTAGGCTAGACTCTGTATTGCTGCAGGCATTCAGAGAGGAGAATTTTTGTGACAAATCTCTGAAGACAGTGCTGGAAAAAAAAAGTGCTGATTGGATTTGCAGCTTTGTAATTATTCTGAGATAGGTTCAGATGCACGTTAACTCTTGTACTGCCAGATAGACCAAACAGTATAGTTCTATTTTTTTCAATGGGTTGCTCTTTTGTAGAACAAACAACTGCAATGTTACCACAGCTATCTCATCCAAAAGAGCAAAAAGTGAAACAGGATTATCATAGTGTTGGGAACTTAGTTTCCTGAGTCTAGCCTGATACTATGGTTGCACAAATTTAAAAAATAAATGAGATAAAATACTTGCTGTAGAATTTGTAATCTAATTTTAGGTTAGAGTCTTTTATATAAAAAGAAAATTTCATAAGACAAATAGAATAATTATGTAAATAGTTCTGTCTGGGCTTACCATTCAACTTAAGACTCTTTTTCTACGGTTTTATTTTTCTAGGTAGACTATGATAATCATGCACTTTATAAACATGGCAAGACAGGTCGCAGACAGTCCCCTGTCCGTATCTTCACGAACCTCACCCCAAGTATGATTGTACTTCCTGTAGAAGAGGGTTATAGGTAAGATGCGTTAATGCTCAAGTGACTGAAGGAGTGTGCTTGTTCTTACTTAGGGCATAAAGTTTCTAAAGGACTTCGGGTTGGTGCTGTGCAGTGTTGTCATGCCTAACTTTTGGATGCCAGGCTCAAGAGCACATTTCTCTATGGTTGCATGTTCTATAAACAATGTGTAGGAGACCTGGGCACCTAAAAAGAGGTTTACATTTTCCAGTGTGGAATGATGAGATTCCTCAGCTAGTCCATAGGAAATGTGTACACCTAAGAGAGACAGATTTACAGCTATCCCTGATAATCAGCTTGGTTGAGACAGTAGTTAATAAAATGAACACTAGGAGAAGCATCAAGGACAAAGGAATGGATTTGGTTTGCTTTACTGCTGATAGTGTTGCTATTGTGAATTCAAGCATCTGAATTTTACTACTTGGATATACTGCGTCTAAATGATTTTGAGGCTCTGGGCCTAAATTGTGATTTCATGCATTGAAAACATCATCTTTAATTTAGGAAAATGATTTTGCAATCCTTGTATTTATTTTTGAGCTTGTATAAAATTCATTTATATTGCTTCTTGATCAAATAGTGGACCAATACATTTATATTTTTTTCCCAGGTTTTGCACTATATGTCAGCGGTATGTTAGTTCTGGTAACCAGCACTGTGAGATATGCAATTCATGTACGTCAAAAGTAAGTATTTTGACTTCTTTCTGGATAGAAGTTTCAGCAGTAGTCAAATAATAACTTCTGTAATTTTTGCTCTCGTGAAAACCTATTCTGATACTGATTTCCTTGGGAAACCCCAGACAGTTCAGTTTTGTAGACTTACTATTAACTTCACAGGGCATAATTTATAAGCCGCTAGGAATTAATTTCTATTTCCCCAGTTCATTTGTGTTGGAAAGAGGACAGAAAAAGTTTGCTACTTGCCACTCACACCACATGGTATTCATCAGTGGTCTGTTGACACATTTCCTCTTGTATTTGGAAGCTGTAGAACTTGTCAGCTTCAAAATGAAGCCATTTTACTGCAGTTGTCACAGATTCTCAGGACTGTTGTTTTTAAGTTACAGTCCTTCCTACAGAGGACCTGTTTCTGTAAATAATGGGGACTGTACCTCAGTAGTTTACTTTTAAGATAGAATCAATGTGTTTCTTTAAACAAATAAACAATCAATGCATTTATTCATCTTTTGTAGGATGGCAGACAATGGAAACATTGTATTCTTTGCAATAAATGTGTAAAACCCTGTAAGTACAGAAAAATCCTTTTCTAAATAAAAGTACACTTAAATATTTAAGCTATAGTCCGAAGAAACTGGGATGACAATCTGGAAGAGAAAATATTCTGTAAAAGAAATAAAATGTAATAATTCAGAAGACATAAAGGAAAAATCTCAATTTCACGTGACTTGCCATTGAATAACTTAAGCATATTTGCACTGCGTGGAAATTTGATAAATCCTTGTCAAGGCATACTAAATCCTATTTATATTTATTATGGGACATGTAAATATTTTGGTTTGTCATGTAAGTGTTTCCTGATTTTGTAAACTTTTTCATTAGAATTTTATAAACAGGCAATTATTAGAATGTTTGTGAGGGTGTGATCAAGCTATGTTTCATACACAAATGCAGTTATATTTATAGTTGTGTTTAAATAGCTGAAGCAATCATTTTTGGTATCCATACAGAAATTGCAATTTGTAAGTCCATTTTAACATCTGGACTGTTTTTTGTGTTAAGATCACATAAAGGATAATAGTTCTAATGGCAAAATAATTTAGTTACATTGAAGTAGTTACACAGTATGTCTAGCGAAGAAGTACCTGGCTGCCTTATGAAATGTGATAAGGGACCAGAAACCGACTACACACATCTGTGTAAAACTAAACCAAAATAAAAACCTGGTAATGTAGCCTATATTTAAAACATAGTTTCAAAATGATCATTCTAAACCTTTTCAAGATCATAAATCATATTACTTATTTTGCAGCTTGGTTTCACTGTAGCAATTGCAACTGCTGCACTCTTCCAAACCACACTTGTGAGAAGACTAATGCTGGCTGTTTTGTCTGTGGCAAGGCGGGTCACAAACGCAATACCTGTCCCAGTCTTTCCTGCACCAGAGCAGCTTGCCAGTAAGTGTGATACTGCATTAAAATAATAAAAGATAGGATTTAGATGAGATTAGATCTTTTTTTCATGGAAAGACATCTTTCTTTTATTTTTGTTGGAGTGGGTCCAGAGGAGGGTGACTTAAATGATCAGAGGGCTGGAGCACCTCTCCTATGAGGACAGGCTGAGAGAGTTGGGGTTGTTCAGCCTGGAGAAGGGAAGGCTCTGGGGAGACCTTATAGCAGCCTTCCAGTACCTGAAGGGGCCTACAGGAAAGCTGGAGAGGGACTGTTTACAAGGGCGTGGAGTGATAGGACATGGGGTAATGGCCTTAAGCTGAAGTAGGGTAGATTCAAACTAGATACTATGAATAAATTCTTTACTGTTAGAGTGGTGAGGCACTGGAACAGGTTGCCCAGAGAAGTGGTAGATGCCCCCTCCCTGGAAACATTCAAGGTCAGGCTGGATGGGGCTGTGAGCAACCTGATCTGGTTGAAGATGTCCCTGCTCGTCGCAGGGAGGTTGGACTAAAAGTCCCTTGCAACCCAAACTACTCTATGACTCCATGATTTAGAAAGAGATATCTAATTTTGGGCTTTGGGTGCTGTCATCATCTTTCACTATTGTCCACTTGCTGTATTGCTGGGGAGTATATAGTGGAGGAGAATATGATAAAAACCAGGCAGGTCACTTATTGTGGCTTCCAATTCCTTAACTGGCTTTTCTTTCAAGACTGATTTATATAGATCCCAAATGTGGTGAATGGTGCATGGGATAGGTCTGGCAAGAAGATCAAAAATTAAAGTAATGAATCACTTTTATCCCTTTTGGATTTCTCATGCAAGGGCAGAGGAAAGAGTCACAACACTTTTTTTTATTGCTCTTTTGCTTTGTTGGGGCATCTTTTTCTTTTTTGCTTCTGGTATTTTAGGTGCTCTCTGTACTAAGATCTAAATCTCCACCGTGAATAATGGTCACATTAAGTACTTCTGTTCTGCCATGATTGTGCTTCTGTAACATACACAAGCACAGACTTGTATGCATCAAAAGGCAAAAAATTGTGTGTGGTTGTCTTCAGATGGAACTAACTGAAAAGAGGAAAGGGGATTTGCTAAGAGATGATCCAGCAGTTGGCTCAGTCTTTCCAGTTTGGGATAGTTGACCCATACTTTTGTAACTTCCTCTCCATAGTGTGTGGGTTTGTTTGTGATTCTTGACTTGAGTGGCTGTAGAAATGCAAATCTTCCCTCCCAAAAGATGTACCTCTGCTGCATAGTGAGATTCAGATAGTTTACCTCTTGACTGGCATCAAGAGATTCACCGGATGCCTGCTGGATGGTAGGGGACTACAAGTGTATTGCTTCATGTCCTGCTGTGACATTAGTCTGAGCTTTGGATATGGAGTATTAAAGCTAAAAGGGAGCAATACTTCATTTTACATCACTCTCTTAAAAATTCCCTCCTTTCATGTTTTTTTCCTTGCTTAAAAAAGTAAAAGGATGCTAAAATTCATGCAACCTCATCTGTTCTGTCAAGTAAGATGATATTCTGTCCATTGTACTGGAATAGTTTGGTCCTTTCAGGCCATCAGTTACTTCTTTTGCTGATTTATTGCATAAGATGACTTAGGTTTCTTTTCCTAATAAAAACATCTGTATGTTTTGTTAAAATTATTCAGTGTTTTGTGTTATGAAATAACATCCTTTGTGAGATACAGAAAATAATCCACTTGCTAGTTATATCTAGGTTCTGTATTATTGGCAGGAGTCTTTGTAATGTTGTTAAACTTTATGTACTTTCTTCTAAGCCTTTCTGTTACATATTCATGCATTATATATTGAGCACGAAAGTCTGTATGTGCTTTTTTGTAGTTGCTTAGTGGTATTTCTTAAGTTTTCTGCATCTGTTTAATGAGTACATACATGAAAAATAATTTATGGCAGTAAGTGGACAAACAGTTTAGGAAGATTAAATATCATAACATTGTAAGATGGAATGTTCCTTGTACTTTTTGTGACAGTGCTTCTGAGTTCATATACTTACATGGACAGATTATTTAAAATACCAGAAAATGTTGAAGTATGTTCTCCATTTTATTCTAACGTATATGTTCCTTTTTTGCTTTACAGAGCTGACAAAAAGCAAAGGCAGAAAACTCTGAAGAGGATAAAGATGGGGATCTGTAAACCATCAGCTATGAAGCATGCCATATTCTCCAGGAAGAAAGTAAAGAATAAGAAAAAAAAGACGTGACTTTGCTTGCTGGTACTTTAGTTATTAGTTATTTGTTATGGCCAGCCTTTGATTCCATTTTCTAAAAATGTTAATATTAACATCCGAAATAAAACCTGATTGAATTAAAAGTGCCAATTCTTTTACTATACATCATTACTTGCACACAAAAAAATGCTAAGTAAAGCACACACACAATGTATTTGTATAACGTAACCTGTTTTGTGTATTTAGGATTAGCTATTTGTCTGATGTAGCGTGAGTCTCAAGTTAAGGGAGGAGTGCTGCTGAGAGGAGAGGTACGGGTGGATGCTGTGGTTTTATGGTAGGTATTGGAGTCTCGGGGCAAGGGCGGAGCGAGGTTGGGTGATGGGAAGGCACACAGGAATCCAGGCTCTGTAGTTCCGGTCTTCTCACAGTATGATTTCGGGGTTTTTTGAATTTTCTCTCCAAATAGAAAAAAAACCTAAGAACAAAAAATTGAGAAGTACTCAGAAGCTTTGTAAGTGGGAAAAATGTGACCTAGTAAGTTTAAACATATTTTTAAACTACTTCCATGAATTAAATTAAAAAAAAAATCGTTAGTTTTAATATTGGCACTGCTGCAGTAGGTGGGTTATATTGTAAAAATGGGGTGCAGTGTGTTCTGGGGCGTAGGCACAGGAAACCCGACGGCTTGCATTGCAGCAGGAGGGGCCGACCCCTGCCGTGTCGTTACCCTGAGCTTAACGCCGCGCCGCTTCGCACGGCAGGTGGGCGAGCCTGCGCTTCCCGGCACCAGCAGCCGCACGCAGCCACCCCCAGCTGGGGTCGGGCCCCGCGGGGGCACTAGCGCCAGTCCGGGCCCCCCCCGCCTCCCCTGGGCGAGGCCCTCACAGCCGCGGGCACGTCTCTCAGCCCCATAAGGCCCGGTGGGGCACACGGCAGGCGGGAGCCTTGGCCAAGCGGGCAGGGTGGGAAGAACCGACCCGCCTCCCCGCGCGACAGCGGGGCAGCGCTCGCCCCGCTCGCCGGGCTCGACGCTGAGGCGCGGGAAGCCGCAGCGGCCCCGCTTCCCCCCAGGCCCAATCCGCGCCGCGTTGAGGAAGCGCCGCCTCCGGAAGCCGGGAGCGGAGGGCGGGAGGCCGGCAGGCCGGCGGCGTTGGGGGTCAGGGGGCGGCCGACGGGAGGGAAGGGGCTCGGTAGCCGCTTGCAGTACCGCTCGCTGCACCGCCGGCCCGCTCCGCCACCATGCCCGCCTTCCGGCAGGTGGGGGAGAAGCAGCTACCCCAGGAGGTGGTCTTCATGGCCTGGTCCCCCAAGAGGGACCTCATCGCCCTGGCTAACAGAGCGGGGGAGGTGAGTGCGGGGGGCTGCCCAGCCGCCGGTGCTGGCGGGGGGACCCCGGGGCTGAGCTGGAGGCCGCATCTGAGGGCTGACAGGAAGGACTCTGGGGAGGGGGGGAAGCGGCTGCTGCCAGCAGGAAAACGCTGCCTGTTCTGTGCAGTCACTGAGACGCCCTCGCCGTTATCTGTGGCACAGTCCTTCTAAGCTTAGCCAAGCGTTTAGGGTCAGTACGGCATAGCTTCTTTCTCTGCGTTGCTGTGTAGTAAAGGGTGTGCTGTCCTCTGAAATGACATAGGAGTGAATCATCTACTAGAGGAGCAGGTGATATTTAAGATGCAGGAGTTGTTAATGGTTAAAAAAAAGTGTTTCTTGAAATGATTTACAAACTGGTATTGGTGGCAGAACGTGGTTTATTTTTGTCTTCAATGTGTTTGCTTTGTAGGTTTTACTCCATCGGCTTGCGAACTTTCAACGAGTGTGGAGTTTGCCTCCAAATGAAAATACAGGAAAAGAAGTGACTGCTCTTGCTTGGAGACCAGATGGCAAAAGTAATGTCAAGTATATGTGGTGATAGGGTGCAATAACAATCCCACTGGAAAACAGTGAAAGCTGTGGTGATAATACCTCTTGTCTGTGAAGGAAATTGTCAAGTAAACTATGTTTGAAGAGAAGGGTAGCTTTATTGAAAGGTAGATTTATTGAAAGCAATAGAGTGAGTTACCCTGTTGAAAGCAACTGCAAGAAAGATTTGCAAGGTGGATTTATGTCCAAAATACTGCTTTTCAAGGTATAGCAACACTTCCAGTTCCTAACTAAGCACAATGTTTATATATGAATGACAAAAGTTGTTGTGCAAGTACAGAGGAGGCTGTCTGATCACAGTTGACTGAAGACCTTAGCTTATTTAGGATAGGCTAAACTTCAGAGGCTAAAATTGCTCAAATAATACACCAGAGAAGGAAAAAAAACCTTTTCCTTATCAACAGAAATAATGTTAAAATTAATAGCTTAATAAACTTAAGCTGGAAATAAGTTAATGCTTTGATTCATTAGAGGCCAGAGAATGGGAATGATCATCTTCTATGACATATGGGTAAAAAATACCTATATAGTTTTATGATTGAGTCAGAGGAGTTTAAGAAACTTATTTTTCATCTGTTTGCTTGCGATTACAAGGAAGTAAGCTTAGAAACCTTTGCTTACGATATGCTTTTATGGATTGATAAAGTAAAGAAGATGGTGATGCAAAAGTTGCTCAGCAAGTCTTAAATTGTATTTCATTGTAATAAACTCCAAACCTTCTTGGTGGATAGTCTTTATATATAATTTTGGCCTCAAATTTGCAGAACCTGAAGCTTCTGCTTTATCAGAACTGTTGTTAGCAGTGCGAGAAGCGTGTTTTGTTCAACGTGTAGATAAATAATTGTGGGATCGTGCCTTTGACTTTTCATGTAAACTATAATAGGAGTTCAAACTGTCATTTCAATGAGTAGCTTTCAGATGAGAATTTGGAAGGACTATAAATAGACAAAGTGAAAATTCTGTCTGGTAGTTGGCTTTGAAGACACATTATTTTCTAATTCAGTATAAAGTACCTACAAAGTTTTGCACATTGGTTGTTTATACATTTTACTCATCTTTCTCTAGTTTTGGCTTTTGGCCTTACTGATACCAAGCGGATTATTCTATGTGATGTAGAAAAACCTGAAAGTTTGCACTCCTTCTCCGTCAACTCATCTGTTACTTACATGCATTGGATGGAAGTAACTGAGGAAAGCACGTGAGTCTGAAAAACTTTAGAAGTAAATTATGGGCTATATGGTGCCACCTTACTGATAATTTATAGTTAGTATGTTACAAGCAGTCATGTAAAATAATATATTATTACGTAACTATGGCTTTTTGTTACCACTTGGCTAAAATGTTCATTTTGGTTAGAACAGATGCTTTTCCTACACTTATTTTTAATGCTGGCATCTTAGACTTGTGTTTCTTTTGGTTATGCACAGAAATTTCAGCATGATCTTGAGTGCCCACCTCTTAAGAGCTGCTTAATCTAGTGTTAGCTTGTACAAACTGTCTTCTGATACAGTTTATTTCAAAAGCAATTAATTTATTAAACTAGTTACAATAATGTTACATTCATCTATTTTGTTAGAATAACAATGATGTTACATCCCACCCTACTAGTAATTCTGTTGTGGATGTACTTGTTTCAGGAAGCCAGATTGCCTCTAGTGACCATGAGCTCTATGGCATTAGACAGTTCTCAGCAGCACTTGTGAGCTGGAGGACATTGTGGTCCTTATTTCTGTGGTCTTATAAAACGCTCTGATACACACTTTATTGCAGTGCAAGACAATAATTAAATGAAAGGTGTAAGCCTGACTTGAGGATTTGCCCCCACACATCCAGAAAACACCTATCTTAAAATAGCAAGAAAATAACTACATCTTTACTCAGTCTAGCAGCGTTCTTCTCCTGATGGGGATAGACTTATCTCCTTATGAGGAATCTCATCCTTCTGATGTGTCTAAGATGTGGTATTAAGTATTGCATTTTAATCTTCCTCTAACTGTAATGTATCTTCATAGAGTGAAGCTTTTTTAAGGTGTGGGTAGGTTGTACTGCCCGGTTGTACAGGGTTTGAACAGAAAGCCTTGATCAGTAACTGCGTTACAGGTGATGAGGGGTTTGGTGGCAAGCTACTGAGCCAGCAGATACAAACTTTATATTCTCTTCTGGTGGAAATAAAAAAAGATTATCAGACTCTTTATTAATTTGATCATTTGATAAATTATTAAAGGCTCCATAAGGGATTACCCTCTAATATTTGTAACTCTTTAATAATATACATGACATACTGAGTATGTGCTGTAACTTTGAAATTAGAAAGCAATTCTCTTTCCCCCCCAGTTTTTATAGCTTGGGTGGTAAAGACAGTCTTACTTCTTTTTCAGTGTTCTCACTTCTTTTTACAATGCTGAGGATGAATCCAATCTCCTTTTGCCTAAATTACCGGCGCTACCAAAAAAGTAAGCGTTACACTAGTAAGCTTTAGAAGATACAAGTTATCATTTGTTGTCATTGTTTTGGTTATTCATCTTTAATGCTCTACAGATGCTTTGGATTACATGTCTGCTCATTATTACTGAGAATAATTATTTTGTTTTCAGTTACAGTACCACTGCAAAAATTTTCAGGTAAGAAATTGACATCTTATATCTCTTTCTTTTTTTCTTTTCTGGTATTGAGACAAGCTACCTAAACCATGATCATGTGTTTTGTATTTTCAGTGAAGAAAAGTCAGATGAGATTATGAAGCTTCTGGGTGATGTAAGGTAAATTCCATTTGTGGGTTGTTGTGGTTGATTTTGGAGTTTTTTTGGGTTGATTGGGTTTTTTTAAGCTATAAAATAATGGATACCTTTAAGTTATTCATAATCTGTTTTTAAGGGTCCTGGAGAAAGGATATGGAATGTCTCTTTTTTTTTTTTCATGTATAAAGATAAAATTCAAATAATATATTTTAAAAAAAGTGTCAATCAGATTACATCTTTTCTCCTCAACTTAGAGGGATTATAAGGCAATTTATCAGCAACTGCTGTTGGTTCCATATCTTCTTTTCCTTAGAATAAGATTTCTTGGGATGTATTTGAAGGCTTTGTTATACGTGTTACTTAGGCTGGCTTTGGAGACATTTGTGAATGTTTTAGGGAATTTCTGTGGGTTTGCCTGAGTGTGACAAAGCTAAGCTTAAAATTAGCTCTGAAATCAGCTGTATTAGGGTTAGTTTAAAATAAAGTAAATATCTCTTATTAGGAAACACATGAGGAGCAGCTGGAGGAAGTGTAGTTTGGCAGATTGAGACTGGCTTTGTGCAGTGCTTGTAGTGCGTCTTTGAGAAGGGCACTTAACCTCTGTGCCTTGTTTTTCTAGTCTTTTTTTCCATTGTTTTCTTTCACTATTCCTTATAGTCTGACCACTGAGAATCATCCTTCTTCTTTCAAAATTTACACCTCTGTTACCAGTTATTCTTTCTTAAGGCTTGACATCTCTTCTTACAGTAGGACTTCCTTGCTAGAAAGAGAGATGTGGTGGCTGTCAGTTGGTGTAGGAGCTTCCTGGATTCTGTGCTACTTCATCCATTCAATTAACCAAACCAAAAGTTTTTCAGATACAGTTTTGTTAAGTTCTGTCTTGGTTGGTTTTAACAAAAACATTTTCCTTTAACATATATTTAGGTGTATAACAGGCAGAAGTTGCAGTTAATTTTCTCATATTTTTAAGGGGACATGCAAAACTTCCTAGTTTCTTATGTTGGAGAGCATTACTGCTCATTGTAATGTCAGCAAATAGGTGTAGTTGAAGATGTATGGATGTATGACAGCAATAGACAACCTCCTTGTCCAAAGTTTAACATTCTAAACATAGGTCACAGACAAGATTTTTCCCAAGTTATTGTAGCAAGTTGGTTTTAATAAGCGAGCGAACGACAGACCTGTCTGTCCCAGACCCTATTCTTTGAACTGGGTTTCTGTGTCTGATGCCGTTGTTACCTGTGGCTGTTCTTTGCTGCTGTGTCCATTTCAAATCTGCATTGCCTTTGAGATTTTGCTGAGGTGTGCCACTGAGTCACTGCAACAAACTTACTCTGCATGTAGTTGTGATAAGCTCAGGGAATACAAAGGAGCTTTGTAAGAATGCTTTGCAGCCTGTATTGGTAGGTGAGCTGTTGCTAGCAACTGTTAGTTTTTTCTTCTAGAAGGTATAAAGTTAGTGAAGGAGGACTGCTGTGCCTAAATTGTGTTATTTTTTTCTGTCATCTCTTACTTAATTCAGTAATTGATACTTTTCCTGTAAATGTTAGAGGCAGGTCTTATCAATGAAATCCAGGCTAATTTTTTGTTTTTAAATTTTTTGGATTGTAGACTGTAGTACATTGTTTCTTTTTGTTCAGTATTTCTTTAGAGGCTCTCTAGTAAAGCGATGGAATTTAAGTATTAAGAATTGTATTTGTATGCATTAGAATTTGTTTCAGTATGCTCATCAACATGTATTCTTCTATTTTTATAGGCTTAATGCTCTTGTCCTTGGTGGCAGCTCAGGATTTATTGAGATTTATGCTTATGGAATGTTCAAGATTGCTACAGTAACTGGAGTACGTTCTGTGCCTTTCCACGTTTTGTCTTCATAATATACCAAGCTACAGCTGAATTGAATGAAAAATACATATATGTGCTTACACATAAGTGAAACTGGGTTGTTGAAGTTTAAAGAAAGGAATAGTTGTTTCTCTTCAACTAGGTTGTGTGGTTATTGTTGGAAAGACATTCTTAACTCTGGCAATTTTAACATCTTGTTTCAAATGAAAGAAAGTTCAACACTAATCCACAGTAAAAACAGTGCTTTTGTTCCTGAACAGTAGCTGAAAATTCCACTTTGTTTTTACATGTCATTGAACATAGCCTTTGTTGTACGTGAATGTAAATGTAAATGTTGTATGTGAATGAGCATTAAATGCTTCTTAGTGGAAGTGCAATATTTCATTAACTTTTAAACTGGAATCCTTCAGGTGGCAGGTTCTTGTCGTGGACTATGTTTGTCTAGTGATTTGAAATCACTATCGGTTATTACAGAGATACGAGACTCCTCAGAGAGCGAAGCAGAGATAACATATTTTCAGGCAAGTAATGTAATTTTAAAACGCTCTTTAAAAGTAAATCTGCTTTTTAAAATACTTTCTGGTAGCTTTATTGCTTTCCTATTATTTCCAGACAAAAATGCAAACTACTATTTCTAGCCTCTCTGAAATACACCCTGAGTTAGCTTTTGGTTTTATTTATTGATGAGACTGATGATGATGCTCTGAGGCATTCTTTTACAATATTACTTTAAATATGACATTCATTTCCCTGCCCCTGGCAAGGGGCTTGGAACTAGATGATCTTTAAGGTCCCTTCCAAGGCAAACCATTCCAGGATTCTATGATGTATTCAGTTACAGTTGTTCATATTTTCTTCTTTCTGCGCACAAAGGCATAGGAGCAATGCTGTTGATTATCCAGTCTATCCAGAACAGTCATCCTTAAAACTATTACTGTTAAAACTCCAAAATGAGGAACTTCATCACGAGTTTTTGTAGATGTATTAAAAATATTTATTGTCCCTTTGAATTAAATGCATTTCTCTCTTAAAATCAACTTTAAGAAAATGAGAAATGACAGTTTTTCTATGAGTTCTCATCTGTCTTCATTTCTGTAATCTAAAATTTCTTAGAAGAAAAATCATCTGTTGACTGTTGCTTGTTTCGTTTATTACAGCTGGACACTAGTCTGTTATCAAGTTACTTACCTGAGGTAACTCAAATGGCCCGGAAGTTTACTCACATTTCAACTCTGTTACAGGTACAGTTGTATTACAACATCTTTTTAATATCACAGTTCTTACAGTCTTCAATATTCTTAATGCAAGTAAAATAAATGTTTTCTAGTAAGAAGCTTAAGTTGGTTTTAAGTAAATATAGAGCTCTAACTTGGAATTTGGTACTAAATTTTATGTAATATCTACAGTGTACAAATCCCTTTGTATTGTAACATCCAGTTCTTGCATGTGTTTTAAAGGGGGGAAAAAAGAGAATAACGCTAATGTCTGTACCTGTATTACAGTATATAAAGTTGTCACTGACGTGCATGTGTGAAGCGTGGGAAGAAATATTGATGCAGATGGACTCACGGCTGACAAAGTTCGTACAGGTACTGCAGTATTAACCATTCTTTTGGAAAAACTTTTCTTTTTTTGGCAGTAGTTCTGTTGTTCATATTAACATACTGCATATCTTAATATTGTTTGAGCATAATGCCTCCAGGAAACAATCTCTAAGTTCAGAGGCAACCTGGAACCTATTGTGTGTCAAGTGCTCTGATGCCGAAGATATCTGAGTACAATCCAGCGTGATTGTATTGTGATACTTCTTTATTTTAAGTTATTCAAAAGTGAGAGTTTTCAGCTGGCACAGGTATTGATCAGTTGCTTTCTATTTAAGGTTGTGCTCTTTGTACTTCAGTCTTTGATAAACTGAATACTGTAAATGTTGAGTAACGGCCCACCAGCACTTACTGCCTAGTTCAGCAGAGCCTGTATGACAGCCATGATTAAGGTGCTCTTGGATTTGCTTAAATTTTGTGTTCATTGACCATGGCTAGAAGTTAATTGAATAAATTTTTTATTTTTTTTTTAAACTAGATTCTTGGTGATGGCAAACTGCTTAGATTTTTTTACTGGGTTGTACAATTGAAAATAACTTAAAATACTGGAAAATTTCCAGTGATCAGTAGTCTGATTTCAGCATTCAAGGACATGGGTGGGTTTTCAGATGTACTTTAATTGAAGTGTGTGTGAGATTATTTGGTAGCCTGGATTTAATCTCTTTACCAATCTAATTCAATCATTTTGACTGACAGGAAAAGAATACAACCACTTCTGTTCAGGATGAGTTTATGCAGCTGTTGTTATGGGGCAAAGCAAGGTAGTTACTGTTGTTTTATCTGAGTATGCATTTGCATTTGCTACTGAAATAGAAAATGAATGAATATTTGGTTCTCTTCCCCACCCCCTTTAGTCTGGAACTTCAGGCATTACTGATGAACCAACTGACAGTAAAGGTACGTTAGTATTTTTTAACATTTTAAAATAATTATTTCAATATATTTTAATCACTGATAAGTTAATGCACATCGCTATATGTTTATATTGCTTTTTTAACAGGGTTTAAAAAAACTTGGTCAGTCCATAGAGTCTTCCTATTCCAGTATACAAAAGTTGGTTATAAGTCATTTGCAGAGGTAAGTCACAGAATGTCCAATGAATTATAGATAAAATGGCATATTATACGCTTTGCTAAAAGACAGTATGCTGTATCAGTGGTGTACTGGCATGGAGATTGTGATCATGGCAAAATGTACTAACTTACTTTTGGGTAATGGGAACTGTTGAGGTATTTGTACAATCTCTGTAACACATCACCTGTATATCACTGCCTGGTGTTTATTAGATGCAAAATATCCACACCAGCTTTGTGTGGCGGTTAAAATCATTAGGATAGTATTTGCTTTTGTGTGAAAGGATACTTTAACTCTTATATGCCAGACCACCTTATAAAGCTCTCCACCTTACGCGTTAAACGATTAAAATGTAGCATGCAGTGAAGCACTGAATTTCCAAAGCGCGACTAGAAGTTTATACTTCTTTGCTCTGCCTTCCTAGTGGCTCTGAGGCACTGTTATACCACTTGAGTGAATTGAAAGGAATGGCTTTATGGAAACAAAAATATGAGTCTCTGGGATTAGATGCATCTGGAATTGAAGGTACAGTAGTGTGTGTGTGTATGTGTTACCCGCTCTGATTTCACTTTTGAAAGCTTGATAATAATGATTAACTCTTTTTGCAGAGGCTATTACTGCTGTTGGTTCTTTCATCCTGAAAGCAAATGAGCTGCTTCAGTAAGTATGAAGTCTGGAGAATTTAAAAAACATGCCCATTGACTCTTGTATCTAAGGGGAAGCATGTGGCTGGGTATAGAGGAGGCTGGGAGAGCAAGGCTCATCTGGTGGTGGTGAGCTTTTATCTTGTCTCACTGCATCTTAGAGACTCATACCCCAAGAGTAGGCTTACTTGGAAGATTGCATTGGGCATTCTTAAAAAAAATTAATAGTGTTTGCAGGCCTTTCTGTAATAAAGATGGGACTTAAGCCTGGAGCAGCTTGTGACATTTAGATCTGGTAATTTCTTTTCTTGTTTCTTGCTCAGAGTTATCGACAGTAGTATGAAAAACTTCAAAGCATTTTTTCGATGGCTGTATGTTGGTAAGCTTGATGGCATAGTAAGCATCTCGTGTCTGTTTTGTTTTGTAAGCATTAAAATGTCAGCAAGTAATTAAGCCAATCTTCGTTATAACCATCTATTTATTTCTATCATAAAAAAATTCTGGACATCTAAAAGGTTACAGTTGATAAGGCAAGAATAATTATAATATTAAACACACAGATCATGAGTTTGATACTTCTCAATTACCCACTGTATACACACTATGTTTATTGTGTATACTTATCCTGTAATATTACTTCACACTGTTGTCTGCTTCATGAGCAATTTTCTGGTCTTGACTTGGAGAAATTAAAGGACTTTATTTAGTTTACACCAAATTTGAAGTATATTCTAACTCTACTCTGTCACTTGCTCTTTTCTCCTGTGGAAACCTAGTTAGCTGTGAGGTTATGCACAGACATAAACAGTCTCTGAATGTCCAGATGCATTTAATAGTCACCTCCAATTGCAGCTGGGTAGCTGCTGGTAAAATGTTAGAGGGATGTACAGAATGCTATGTTTTTGCCTGGTTGTTTTTATAAAGTGGTTATGAATAGGTTTATAACTTTCAATTGATCTTTTTAGAACTACTTTACAAAAACCTTAGCGGTCTTACCAGATACTGTAAAAGCACCAGAAATGCAGTGTTAGCTCTTACTAGCAGAAATATAATAATTTTTTAATTTTAAAAATTGCAGAAAGCAGAACTATCGGAGTTCTCTCTCTGTAACGTTAGAACTTTAATTATTTAAATGTTCACTGTGTTTGCTTGTGTTTAAACAGAGAACTGTTTATCTAAGCGTCATTGATTTAAAATTACTTCTTTGCAATTCTCTTAAAACACATTATTCTGGACATGACAGTATTCATGTATTTTATATATATCCACTCTTAGTATGTACTTAAATAAATTCTTATGAACCCTTTTTATAATAGTCTTATCTCAGTCTTGTAGACAGTACAATGCAGTTGGAAAAGATTAAAGATATAAATTCTCCAAGATTTGTATTGTAAGCTAGTGGGACGAGTGAGGTTTAATTTCATTCTCAATTCCTAATTCTTCATTCCAGACTCTTTTACTTCTGTCAAATTAATCTTTCCTATTTTATCAGCAGTGTGTTATTACATAGCCACGGAAAATTAAGAATATTAGGAAAACTTATTAATATTAATACAGTAAGAATATAATTTTTCCCTCAGCCATGTTGAGGATGTCAGAAGATCATGTGCTTCCAGAGCTGAACAAGGTAGTAGTAACGTTTTCTAATAAATGGTGGTATACTCTGTATTCTGCTTGATTTAGAGGGCAAGACTGAAGGTTTATTTTTGTTCCAAAACTTAAAGAATAGTGTCTGTCATTTCTTTGACAAAATTGATGCCTGCAGATTCACACTAATATGCTGTCTTGCATGAATTACTTTTTCTGTTTTCTTTGATAATTCTACTCTTTCTAGTACACTGTATGGGAATGCAAGACCTCTGTGTATAGCGCCTCTTTATATACCCTAAATAACTAAGTTAACCAGAATGGAATTTTAACATCTTTACCAATGCCCTGGTAGAGGAGATGAAATACACTTGCATGAATTTTGCAGGCACCATCGCACTGGGTGAAGCAGTTAATATGCGCGAGGGCAGAGGTACCTTCCAGAGTGAAATAGGTAGGCTGGAGGAATGGACAGATAGGGACCTCCTAAAGTTCAACAAGGACAAATGCAAAGTTCTGTCCTGAGTAACAGTAACCCCCTGCAATTGCACAGCAAGGTCCCAACTGGCTGTGGAGCAGCTCTGCTGAGGTGGACTTGGGGATGCTGGTGGCTGCAAGCTGGGCAAGAGCCACCAGTGTGCCCTGGCAGCAAAGATGACCAAAAGTAGCCAGGGCTGTACTACAGCAGCATCGCCAGGAGGTCGAGGGAAGTGGTTACCCTCCTTATTTAGCACTCATCAGATTGCATGTAGAATACTTTCTCTGGTTTGGGGGCCCTCCTGTACGAGACAGACGTGAATAAACTGGAGTGATTTCAGCAGAGAGCTCCCAAGCAGGTTGGAGGCTGGAGAACTTGCCTTGTGAGGACAGGCTGAGGGAACTGCACTTGTTCAGCCTACAGAACATGTGTTCTGTGCTCATTGAAATGTATTTCTTATCCTTTGCTTTTGTCATAATTTTTTTTCCCTTTTAGATGACTCAAAAAGATATCACATTTGTTGCTGATTTTCTTACTGAACACTTCAATGAGGTAAGTGATACTGGTTTGCCAACTATGGCATCTGACTGTATTTTTGCTGCCAAGAATTGAATCTGAAAAATCTTACAATAAAATAATACAATCATCTTTTTGTAAACTATTTCTCATTAACTTTGGCTTTAAATAACGGTTTTGTTTGTGTTACTTTTTTCAGGCACCAGAGCTTTACAATCGTAAAGGAAAATACTTCAATGTGGAGAGAGTTGGCCAGGTAAAGCACTAGGGAGTCAATGGAAAAAGAATAAATGAGAAAATCCTTAGATGGAGAAGTTTTTAAAGCTGTGCCCACTGTTCTTCTGTGTCCCTTTTGCTCTGTGTTGCACATTCCAGTGTTGGTAAAGGAGAGTACTTTAATTATTTTAGACTATTATTATGAAAAGGAGTGTTTAAAAACATATCTTAGAGTTTTACCTTACATGTGCTGTATTTTTAGGAAAAGGGTGAAACTTCTTCACAGCCAGCAACAGTGATGTAAAACTGAAATGTGTTTGTCTTTATGCCATTAATCACTGGATTTCTAAACACTTGTGCTCAAACTTGATTTAAAAATCAATTTCTTAGGGAAACATCACTATGTGATCTTAGACAATAGTTGATTTTTCTTACTGTTTCTGGAAGGGGTGGAATATTTAGTTTTAAGAGTAGGGCATGTTAAATTAAGAAGAAATGTTTGACAGACTTGTGAGGGGCAATGTTGGAAGTGAATTCTCATGTCCCTTATTCTTAAAATGCAGTGTTACAAATGTCTGTTTCTTTTCTAGTACTTGAAAGATGAAGATGATGACCTGGTATCACCACCTAATACTGAGGGAAACCAGTGGTTTGACTTTCTTAAAAATAGTACTCATCTTAAAGGTAACGTGTGCTTTAGTGAAAAAAGGGAATCAAAGGTATACATAGAATATAACAAATGCAGAAGAGTAATCTGTTTTTTCATACTTACAAGTTGGTTTTTATAGCATTAGTCATGGGTCTCCATCTGAGTAGAATAAAATAAATGGGCCTTGTTATTTTACACAGCTTTTATGTAGCTGCTTACCCAGTCAATTACCATTTTCTGGGTATTAGGAGTTTCCTACATTTCATGTACCGATCTGAGAAATGTTGGCTTGGAAGGAATCCCAGGAGATACCTATTTTAGATCTTAGTTCCAGGTCAAGGAAGTAATAATTACACTTAGGTCATACCTGGGGGAAGCCTCCTAACTTGTTCTCTATCGCTGGAGTCCAAGACTATTTTGTTAATTAGTGGTGAAAAAGAAGTAAGAGACTGTAACAAGCTGATGGTGAAAATGATTCTTGTTTAACTTTGGAAACCATAGACTGTAAAATTTCTACAGCATAAGCTATCTTGTAATAGAACTTGCTCTAGCTGCCCTTTTCTGCCTATTTAATTCAATAGAAAGATGGGAAATGATAGCATTTTTGTTTGTAAAAACTATTTAGACAATGTATTTTTAGACATACTTTGAAAATATGTTTACTACTTTAGATGTGTAGACTACTTGACTGGTTGTTTCTGTTACTACCCAAGATTCATGACTGTTTGTAGAGATCGTTTGTAAGTGGTTTTGCTGGTATTAATTTGGCAAGTATTGAGACGTGTGTCTTACTCTCAGAACTGTAAGGTTTATAGGACAAGCAAGACTTCTGGCATTGACGCTTTCTAGCCTTCTTTGGTCTTTTATATTGCTTTGGTTGATGTAACTTTTACCATTTTTCCAGCTAAACATTGGAAAAGAAGCAGATTATATACTTAAAATAAGTAGTGAGATTTATCTCAAAAGCTAAATGTCTTCTTACAAAGTAGTTCATTTTATAAGAATGAATCAGTCCTACCGAAGCCAAATCATAGCTACTATAAAGAGAATGGAAATAGTTTTGCTTAAGATGTTTTATGACAACTGTGTTTGTAGCTCTTGGGTAAATGCAATTCTCTCTTTTTGCAATTGTGAATGGGCTGTGAGGAAAAGCTGAAGGGGCAGACAGGCCTCCAGTTCTCCTTCGTTTATCTCATTTCATATTGTAATGCAGTTAGTTACTTGAGTTAGAATTTATTGGGGAATTACTTAGGCGGTCACCTAATCCAGCCAATGCAGGGCTAATTTTGAAGCTAGACTTGGTTGCTCAAGGCTTTGTGCAGTCGAGTCCTCTACGCCTGCAAGGATAGAAGACCTTGTAGCCACTCCGGGCACCCTGCTCCAGTGACTAATCAGTCCTTGTGAAAACTTTTTTTCCTTATTATCTGATTGGAATTTCCCTCACTGGAGCTTATGACTGACTTACATCTTCCCCTCTTGCTGTGTGCAGCCTTAGCAGTGTTATCTTCTGTAACTCTTTTAGGCAGCTGAAGAGAGCAACAGGTTCCTCCTTGTTAGGTATCACTTCTCTAGGCTGAACTAACCCAGCTCCCTCAACTTCTTGTAAAGCATGTTTTATTGACCTTTCCAATTTGTCACTTTAATAACAGTATGTTGTTACCGAGATACAAGCATTTTTTTGAATGAACTTTGTCTGTTTACAGAAAGTCCACTTTTGTTTCCCTACTATCCTGAGAAGTCACTGCATTTTGTCAAAAGGCAAATGGAAGGGGTCATTGATCAGTGTTTACAAAAGCCAGCGGTAAGTTCAATTTATATAACTGATAACTTTCTTTGCGGGGTAGCAGTCAACTGAAGATAATAGTCATACTTAGTAAGGCCTGAAGTTTTAATCTTTGCCTTTGAGTGCCTACAACTTAGGTGGTAGCATGTAGCCCATCTTCACCACTGCCAGGATGTCCCAAGCCTTTGGCTAGAGAGAGCATAATGAGGGATATTTTTTTTCATGTCTTCTGTTCCCACATTACTGGGATCTATTTTTAACATTAATTAGCTTGGTGTATGTGCTATGTAACTAGATAACTGTGTTAGTTTGCAATACACTGTTCTATACATTATGAAAAAACATGAAACAAGTGTATCAAGTGATAGTAGCGTTTACATTGGGGATGTTTATACCAGCATAAATATTGGTGAATTTTTCTTTCAGATGTACTTGGATCTGTTTGGTTGGTTGGTTTGGGGTTTCTTTTTTTGCCTTAAAGGTGTATAATTATGAATAACTGCTTGCATTTTTTGGCCTATTTTCATTATATTTGTTAGGTTGTAATTGGAAAGTCAGTGCATCAAGCAGTCTGCATGTCTCTTTACAAAACTTCTCAAAGGTATTTCTTTACATTTATTTCTAAAGCTCAGTTGCACAAAATTACAGTAGCATTTTATAAACTGCTTTGTTCTTTCCTTTTCAGTGAAGATTCCACACCTCAGTTATTTAAACTACCATTTCTGTAAGTAAGCTGCTAGTCCTTGTTCTGTGTCATTTACCAGTTATTAAAACTTGACCTAAATTTTCATTTCCTCCCCCCACATTACAGGTGGAATGACAAAACATCTAATATACATTATGTTCTCTTCACCATATTAGAAAATTCTATTTCTAAAATACACATTTTGAGGAGACATACTGATACTTCCAGGTAAGACAAAAAGGGGGAAAAAATGGTTTGTGAGCTTCGGCACATGTGTACAGAGGCAATTACAATTTGAATCTTTTTGTAAAAAGAAGGACTAAGCAGCATGAATACAGTCTTTCTTGGATACTAGAGAAAATGAGGAGGGCATTAGAAAGTGCAGTAGGAAAATGCAGCAGGCGTTTGTGTTGTATTAGATTCAGAAAATCTAATCACAAGACCAAAGATGGTTTTAGGCTTAGGAAAAAAATCAGACTCCCTTAGTTTTGCTCCTTGTAGCATTACTTGCTTGTGCAAACTTGTGAAAAATTACAGGGAATCATGCTTTCAGTGTTGCTTTGTCTTACTGTAAATATTATTCTTTGATTAACCCCTTGTAGCCTGTAATTTAATACTATAAATGGGAGGTGGACTCGTAGGAGCAACAAATGTAATACATCTCTTTGGGCTGTAGTTTCATGTACCTCCAGGAGTTTCTGTGTCCAAGGTGCAGTTTGTCACTGCCTAGTTGTGTGCAGATACAACTGTTAAGATGCATTGTGTCAGTGGGGTCACTGAAATGACCTGGGAAAACAACAAAAACTCCTCCTCTCTGTAAAATACTGATTTGTATGATGTGTCATTTAATTTGACGAGATAAGGAGCTGATAGGCATGGGAATTTTTAAAGCCGTTTTACTGCTGAAGAAAACACATGGTGAAACTATCTTTTGTGTTTCCTGTTGAGAGCTGCTGATGATAAAATTACAGCCCTGTGATGTAGTTTCTATCGTATTTCCTTCCTCGTTACTACCTAAAACAGTCTAAACTCATTTTCTGTAGATTTGACTAACAACTTAATGAACCTGAAGCTAGGACAATTAAGCCAAAAGTTCAGCAAAGAACAACTGTATGCCAGAAGCCATCTGCAGTTTCCGTTAGTCACATTTGACTCCGTTAGTCACGTTTTGCTGAGGGGCAGAAATCAAAAGGTTCCCATTCACCAGTTACATCATTCTGGCATGTAGCTGTGTATTGTGCTAAGCTTAGACAGACTTACACTATCTCTTACCACAGGTGCCATTAGAGATTTTGGATTTTCTGTGAATGGAAAAGGAAATAGTCACTGAGATAATGAACACTGTTCTTCTAGGTCTGTCAGTAATGGAATTATTGCAGTTGAATTTGGAAACTTCTTGAACAACAGTATAAATGAGAGCTCAGATTCCAGGTCAGTATATTTTATTTTTAATCCAGCATTGCAGACTGCTAAATTGAAGATCATGTTTTCTAGTGCTTATTTTACATTAGGTTAACTTCTCAGGCATTATAGTTTGGCTTTTATCCTACAAGTTACTACTTCAGATGCTGGACCAGCTTGTAGTCCCTGAGAGCGTCAGGCTGTAAGAAATGACACAGGTGTGTGAAGCTGCAGGATTGTGGGAGTCTTATTTTGCACTTCATCTGAAGGTCAAGTAAACTTTAGCTTTCTAGTTAAAAACTGGAGCACGTGTGCAAGAAACAAAGCTAGCTGGAAACAGCTCTTACTTATATCTGTGATGTTCTTCTCGTAAGATAGTGAGACTTGATATGCCTGAATGAAGGTATCTTAGAAGGTATAGCAGGCTAAGTTCATGCTTTTCATGTAGAAAGGCCAGATGTGATTACCCTCAGCATGACTGATGTTTTTTATCATTTACAGTGAAGTGTACTGTTAACTCCTGGATACTTTTTGACATGAATGTTGTGCAAGTTAAAGATATTTTAGTTCTGTATTTACTTTTATTCCTTGATGCTTTCTCAATTATTTTCCTATAGATGCTACAGTTGTTTAGATGCACACTTCTATGATGATGAAACTGTAACGGTAGTTCTGAAGGAGAGCGTGGAACAAGAGGGGAAAGAGAGAGTTTTGGCTCAGCTGCCTTTATCTTCAGTATACACAGATGAGGACCAAGATAGGGAATTCATCTGGGATTCTACTAAAAGGTACTGAAAAACTTTGAGCAACTCTGAAAATGCAGAACTTAAAAGCAGATTAAGCAAATATTCTAATTGTGTACAGCTACTCATGCTTCGGGTGTGTAAATATTTTAAAAACTCTTTTTGTGCCAGGGAGGGTGGGGTGGGGAGGGGAGATGGAAGCTTCCTAAACAGTTTGGTTTGTAGTGTTTTGGGGAGTTGGTTTTGCTTTTTTGAGACTGAGTACTACCTGTGTACCTGGCTGTCTTGAAATGGGAGGGCCAATTGAAGACATCCTGTAGAATCAGAAATCTTTTCTTTAGAGGATGCTAACTTTGCTGGTCAGAATACTTAATTTCAGGATGTTTTCAGCATGTTTGCTCATATACCTCTGCCTTGTAATAAGGATACACAGATATTTCTTCATCTTTCCACTGATAGTTACACAACTATTGTCAGCTTAGCCTTGAAACATCAGAATCAGTGCCTTTGTGTTGTTGAGGAGAGCACCTGACAGAAGTGAAGAGACACACACACAAAAGGCCAATGTAGTTCAAGCGGTGAATCCAGTCTTTTAGTGCCTTGCTTTTTTTTTTTTTTCTCCTTTTTTTCTCCCTATGCCTCTTGGGTGGATTGTTTAAGATATTTTTACCTCAAAATAAAGAGCCATACTGAACTGTAAATATTTTTTTTTATGCCACAAATAAATTGTTTATTGAAGAATGAAAAGAAAATATGAAAAGCAAATTCAAGCTAATCCTGGCCACTGGCAGGGAGTTCCTTCATGCAGTCCCTATGAGTGGGGGTGAACTGGAGTGATACATGTTTGAAAGGTCATGGGGACCAAACTTCTGTGTAAGTGGAGGCAGAGAGGTTTGAAGGAAAGCCATCCACATCCTGCTGTAGCTGTTACTTGTGGGAAGATCAGACTTTGCAACTCCCTTCTCACCACCTGCTGTACTCTTTTACCTCAGTTGAAACATGCTGTGTCTCCACAGTTGGATACCCTGCTCTAGAATATCTGTAGCAGAGTTATGATGGTTTCAAATGCTTATCTGCTTGTTGCATATGATACAAAAAAAACCTTAGACATAAAAAAACTGGTCTGACTGAGGTTTTTCTTAGTACTAAAATTGTTTCTTATATGCTAGGTTTGTGCTTTTCTTCTTGTTATGTGCAGGCTGGATGAGCAAAGCGATGAGATAACCACACGTACTGTCTGCTTGGAGAATCAGTGGAGAGTTCTGGAGAACATGAAAGCTCAGTATGTTGCTGTAAATGGTATTAGAAAAGTTTCTTGTGTGGTAAGTACAGTATCTGTGAATGAGCCTGTAAACTATTAAAGAAAATATGCTATGACTGGAGAGCGTGATAACCTGTTTAATTTAGTGAGATTTATCAAAACTTTTTTTTAACAAATAGATTATTCTCTCATAATCTGCTATAAGTGTGTCAGGATACAGTCATAACTCTGTCCTAACACAGAAAAACTTTAACAGAATTTAATAGACCTGCTTGCTTTACTTTTCAGCCTGCAGAGCAAGAAAAAAGTTGCTAATTTCCTTGATACCTCCATTTCAAAGTTAAAGGCTATTTTCAAAGCTATTGGCTGACATTTAAAATGGTATTGGTGCTTTCATTTGTTTAACAGCAACTCTTACTGTCTCTCTAGCTAAGTTCCAATCTCCGTCATGTGAGAGTGTTTGAGATGGATGTAGAGGATGATGGGGAAGTTGAAGAAGAAGAGGAAGAAGAAGCAACTCAGATTGCAGCTGAGGAACCTGATGAGCTAAATCAGTCTGCAGATAACCAGGACAATGTGTGTGATGCATCTGCTGAAGAACTACCTGATGAAACTGAAGAACATGAATCAAGTCTGGATCCTTGACATAGGCTTTTATACGGGTAAAGGGACAAGACTGTAATCTAACTTCAGGCTGCTAAGATGATGTATCCTGTACCTACTCAAGCAGCTGTAGTAGGATGATGCATGTCAGAATTCTGTACTGCTTCTCAGCTAAGACTGACTGTGTTCTAGAATGACCCACGTTTGTCTGGCACATGATTTGGTAAGAACTAAGTTTCCTTTTCAATTTGCAATTTTTTATAGGTGAGGAGAAAAAGAAATATCAGCTGACATTTCTGTAGTTAACCTGTTCACCCCTGAACACTGCTACTAAGATAAAATGAACTTGTATGTGGAAACAACAAACTCAGGACCGAATTCTTTTCTTCTCAGACTTAATATTCTAGTTATGGGTACAGAAGCTTCCTGTAGAGCCAAAATGTAAGAGTGTGTATGGCAAACAACAAGCTTGCAGATACAGCATAAGACTAGTTAGACAACAAAATTTTGCAATTGTTACTTAAATACTTTTAAAAAACACTTTTGATAATATCTGTCCTCAGTAACACAGTATTTCAATCCGTGCAGTTCTTTAGGACTAAGTGCAACATTTGTGTGTGTGTACGTATGTTTTGTCAAATGTTTGCCTGTCTCAGCCTGCCTAGTTTCTGTGAGATTGTTCCTGAAAGTCTGCTCCATCTGGTATTTTTGTAATGAAAAGTTACAACAGAGTATATTTTTTGTTATTCTGGGGTGGCATTGTGTGTCATGTATAGGCTTCAGTGTAATCATGTTCCTTGCTAATTTATATATTGCTGTAGAAATGGCGTAGCTAGAAACAGTGTTTACAAATCTGAAATGTTTTCTTCTTCCCTACTAGCTGTCAGAGTCTTAACTGACTTAAAACTCAGCTCTTTGAATGAACAGTGCTGCTAAATGCATGATCTTCCTTCAGAACAGTGAGTGTACCTTGTATTTGTGAAGAGGACCAGGTCTTATGCATGTGCTCCATTCTGTGCTTCAAAAATCAATAAATCTGAGATTGCTATTTGGCATTGCAAAAATCAAATACTAGACTTATCCTCTTTCTCTTGTTTTGAAATACGCCATTTTTAAGTAACTGGTTTTTAAAGTGGACTCTTGAAGTTTTTGAACAGTTTAGGGGAGACTTATAAACAAAGCTGTTCAGTTTGAGAGAGATTTCTTATTTTTTCCCTTCCTTACTAACCTCCTTGAAAGCTGCTTGCTGTTCAGCATTCTCATCTAACATGCTAATGGTTGAAAGCACAATGAAGCTGTACGACAGGAGGGACAGAAATGCCCATTCAAAAGCGCTGTGGATTTTCTGTGTAGAGCAGTTACTCTTGATGAGGAATTGCTGCTACAACAGAACCCACTCAGCTTAAGCCTGGCCTTGTCTTCTTCCAGGAAACTTTTGCTTCTGATCTAACTTTAAGAATTGTCACACCAGAGTGCTCGGAAACAATTGTTTTGCTGTGCTTTCTGCTAAGTAGTTTTAGTCTGTGGGTATATGGAAATCTGATCTGTCCTGCCCGTAATTGTTTCTAAATTTGCGTTAATAGCAGGTGTGTCCTGTGCCACAGGGGCATGCCCTTCAGCAATCTCCCTGAGGTTATTCTGTGCACCTTTCTAGTTCAGTCTTGGATATACTTGAGTCAATGGGAGTTTTGTTTCTGGCTTGAATAAGTGCACTTTCTACATTTCACAATGACACGATATGAATGCACCAGTTTAGGTCAGTGCTTCTGAATGCATTGCTGATTCCTTCTGTCAAACTTATTTTTATTTTGCTTCCAGATTTCTGTAATAGTAAATGTGTCAGTAATGTGCTTATGCATCTGTTTTCAAAAGGGTGATAGGAAATACTTAAATACTTGATTTAGAAGTTTATCAGGATTTTGGTGGTGTCTGGCTGTGATGATCTCACTTGCCACTTTGATGTCCTCTTCATCATCCTTTTTTTTTTTTTTTTTTAATGCTAACTAAAGGCTCATTCAACCTTGTTCTGTTGTGAGTTCTCATTCTTTCTTGATAGTTTCGTAGTCAAAAGAACTTTTATATTCTCAGCAAGTGTGCATACAATCCACTCTTTGTAATATTAATCTTTAGGTCTCTCAGAATCATTTACTGCTGCCTCTTGTTTAATATCTACCTGGTTTGTATGTATCATTTCTAGTTTTTTTTAAAGATCTTGGGCACCTCTTATTTTCTGCTGTTCACCTTGTGTAATCCCTTTTCCAGACCTTTTGTCCATGCCTTTTCTCCCTCATCTCTGTGACTTCAAAACTTGCCACATTGCTGAGTTTCTGCTTCAGTGTCTCACAGGTTGGTGCTGTTTTGCTTCACAACCTGGACATGCTGTGGTACCATTGCCTCCCACTTATATGGATTTCATTGCACACTCACAGCTGCCTTCATAAATGACCGCTTCAGCTACTCAAAAAGACAGGAGATGGATGGAGAGAAATAGTGAACAAAAGCTTGCTTTAGTGAACCATTTCTTTTTGTAGAAAGGAGAAGGTATGTGTATTTCTGTAACCATACCTACAGTTGATCCTAATGCTGCTTGGCTTTGAAAAACCTACTTAAAAAAGCTTGGAAAAAACCACCATTAAAAACCTACTTAAAAAAGCTCTAAGCCTGTATACCTTGACAGAATGGGAAAGCCATCTATGTAAGTACTTAGGTTCTTTAGTAAGTTTCTGTGGCCAGTGTTAGTATCTGTAGTCAGAGTTGGTTCATCTGCAGTAATAGCTGAAAAGATCTTTCTTGCTACCTTAAACTAACTGTCGCTCTTGGAGTTGTCTAATCTAATTTCTTGCTTCACAAGCTGGTTTAGGAGAAGAGCTGGCTTAGCTTGTGCCATGGAACAATGATAGCAGTTTAAGAAGGACATTTTGGAGAGGGGAAGGAAGACTTCATCATGAATTGGTTCATAATAAGCAGTAAGGAGAGTGCATACAAATGAGGAGAGAGGATGAAAGGAATTGTCACAGAGTAAGTTTCAAGGAGAGAGATGCAAAATGACATAGGGATCTCTATGGAGAATGCCACTGTGGAGGAATTCTAAGAAAAAAAACCCCAAACCAGCTCTGGAAGTGGAAGAGAAGAAATGCCACTTGGAGGTGAATAAAATGCATTTAACTGTACCTCTAGGTTAAGTAACAGAGCTGCTAGCAAATCAGTCTGGAGACCGTTGGTGCCAGCAAAGTCCAGGTGAAGTGATAATAGGATATAAATGTAGTATGGATGTTCTGGCGTTCTTACCCTAGGGGGTATTATATGGCTACTGCTCCTAGGTGTCAGCTTTACAGCTCTGCTGGCAGCTCTGTGCAAATTATGTAATCATGCCTGTTCCTGTGAACCAAAAGACCTCGGGTGGTTTTATGCAGTTCTCATGCTTAACCTAGAGGATAAAGGAAAGAATCTTATCAGGTTTAATTTTTACAATTTTCATCAGGAGCCTTACCTCCTGAAGTGAACCCATTCTTACTAAGAGGAAAAGAAAAGAACCATTTAAGGCCTCGTATGGGAAATAAAAGACACTATTTTCAAATCCATACTCTTACTGTCATACAAAAAGAATTCAGTCCTGTGTCGGTTGAGCTGTTGCATGTTGGGTCTGGTGTTGGAGTTGTCTTAGTATGTTGTTGAATCTGTTCTGCTTTGAGCAAACCAATTATTTGTTTGCTTCACTGAAAAATGTTTGATTCTGCAGTCTGAAGATTAGGGTATGAGCAAGCCACCTGAGAAAGTGAGGTTCAAGGCCTTTTTCCAAAGCGACCAGAAAATAGGATTTGAAAAAACCCTTTTTTTTTTTTCTCACCCTAGTCGCAATCATTTTTCCCCTGTACATTTTTTTCTTAAATTATTAAAATAAACTCTTCAGAGATTTATTTTGCTTCTTGTAATTCTCAAGAGAGTTCATATATATACTCTGTAATGAAGATGAAGACTTACCCTCAGGTGCACTGAAAATCATCTCTTAAACAGCCACTATACATAAGACTCACAGGGGCAAAGGTAAGGAATTTATTCATTTGCTCACATATTTATTTCAGACTGTTGAGGTAACCTACAGTTTCTTGAGGATAGCACAAAGACCAGTGATTTCAAGTGTTGCAATAATCTGAAGAACAATAAACTTTATCTTTCCATATGTTGAATTAACCGTATTCCCTTTGAGGTGGAATCCTACTAAACTAGAAGCAAATGGACAATACTTTTTGCTTTCTCTTTTAGAAATGTGTGGTATTTGTGATGTCCCCTCTCTGGCAGCTACTCTATATTAGGCTCGATGCTCTAACTACTTAGCTAATGTTCGGAATACTGAAATGCAGGAGGAGGATAGAAGGCATCAGTGGGCACTGGTTTCCAGATAGTGTATATTATTTTTGAAGTGATGTTATTTTGATCACTTGCATGAAAAACAACATACTATTGGCCCTAATTTCTAGTTATTTTTTTAAAGTATTACTAAGGCAGGAAGATGAACTAGTGAGTAAAGCAGATGAGAGTTCTGGATTTTTTTTGTGGTACCTCAAAATAAATCTCTTCTAAACTAGTTTATTTTCTAGAACGAAGTTCAATGTATAGTAATCCCTTGAGAGTGAGAATGTGGAATGCTTATTAGAAGACTGTTAAAGAATCTAATATTGGAAGGCAACTTGTTCATGATCAAATTATGGTTAGCTCACTTCTTGCCTTAAAATACTGTGCAGTTCTGCTGTGCACTGAAACAGTTTCCCTGCTTTGGTCTGCAAAAGGTTATAATTTCTGTAGTTCTCTTCAGTGGTTGGTGACCACTGAAGTTTTGGAGAATTGTAATAGACACATTAAGACTGGGATGAATGAGAATGTCTGGGAGTAGAGGTACCACAAGGACTAAGAGCAGCAGAAGGGCTATAAGAATTGCATGCGTATAAGTTGCTTAGATTAGCAAGTCATCAAAATCCTCCCATGTGCCTACATGCAGGTGGTCAGGAGGTGAAGGACATGAGCAAATCCTGATGACTCTTGGAGGCAGGACAAGATGGACAGACTGATTATTGACAGTTCCTAAAGGGTACAAAAAGGCCTATCTACAACCAGCACTCAGTTCCGGCCCAAGAAGAGCCCTAAGTGGTAAGAACTCAGTAGCTGATGTCCCTTTTTCTCTGTGTTACCACAAGGAGTCCTAGAGAGACCTCCTGGGCTCAGGAGTCATGGCACCTGAATTTTGCAGACTCCTCGGGCACACACATCCAGGTACTTGTGAGTGTGTGGATATGAGGGTGTGAGTGAACGAAATCACTTTTAGTTTAAAATGAAATCAGCTTCCCTTCTTACACTTCCTGGTTTTATGGTTTGCTGTGTTGCTGCTGCAGTGTTGATTACGTAAGAAATAATGGCAAAGAGGAGGGATGGATGTAGCCAGGTGGGGTTTTTTTGAAGATTGAAAGGATGGACCCAGTCTAAAGAGAGCATGAAGGGAAAGTGGAGAGCAAGAACTGGATGCAAAGATTTTCAGCAATGTATCTGATGAGATCATTTTGGAAGACTGAAAATGCCAGTCCAGAATTTAGGGTCATGTTGATTTCTTTATGGTGTCTATTTATCATCTTAATGTTTGAATGCAACTTAAAAGCAGATTGTTCTGGGCGAAATTCCACCTTTGATTATCCCTATAAAGGGTCGCTGGAGGCTCCTGGACACAATTAAAAGCAGATTTTTTTGTTAAATTCTTACTACGCTTATGGCAACAATTAGATCAGACCTACTTCTCGGTCTGGTTTATCACCAGAAATTATGACAGAGATGGGTGGTCGTGCAGAGTCAATGATATCATAACTTAACAATAAATGGATAAAAAGATTTCCTCGTACTCAGCATGCTTTATGTGAAGAATCGCTGTAGTTGGCAGAAGTGTTGACATGATCGCATGTCAAATAGCAGACGTGATATCCTCTTATAAAGATGCAGTCCATATTTTGGAGAAGCTTGAAGTTACTGAAGGTTGAGAGGAAGTAGGATCTGATTTAAACCAAGGGATCTGGTGGCTCACTCAGGAAGAATGACACTCTTAGAATTCGTTTGAGTTGGTTTTCAGGGAGCCAAGAGGTTGAGATGACCAAAGTGTAAGGGATTTTAAACAAATCTCAGCTGGAAGAGAGTGAAGAGACATTCTGTCCCCTCTTTCCTGTCTCCCCAGTATATTTTACGTTTGTAGATTACTGGTAATTCCTTGACCTGAAACTTGATGGCTTAGTACTGAGTGAAGGAACAACCTTATCTGTCACGGTTGATGCTTTGCTGGCACAATCTGAGCTCTAGCCAAAGTCCTGTGCCACCCTGTCCTAAACCCAGCAAAGCTAATCCAGGGTCAGCCTTTGGTTCTAAAGTCCTGGCCAAAGGAGATCTCCCAACGACAGGAGAGTGCTTCCCTCCACTCTTCTCTCCTAGCTGAATACTGAACAGCTACAAAAGCGAAGCTTAGAAGATGTCAGTGAACATCCTCATCTGATTCACTTCATAACATTAATATCAGCAGAAATCTGCAAGTCTTTACAGTCAATAGGAGTCAAACAAGATAGTAAACAAATATAAGAAAAATGTTTACAATTCATTGAAATAAAGTGCATTAACAAAAGCACTAATTATATATTTTGTAGAACAAAATCTATCAGGTACTCTGATTGCAAAAACTGTCTCTTACTGAAGTGAAGCTGTGCCAAAGTCATGTTGGAATTTAGTTGTCTCAAAGTGAACCAAGGCAGAACTTCGAAACGTGCATCCCTGCTAGTTATAATGTGGGGTGGGGTGTATGTGTTCTGAAAAAATGTAGGTGAAAGTTACACCTTCCACTTTCCCAGATTTGACTTTTTTCTTTCTCTGTGTCAACACCTAGAGACTTTCAGATTTAAGGTTCTGTAACAGCCTCAAATTTCCCTTTTAGTTTTTCTGCTTGTGTTAGACATTATATATACTTTTTATTCCACAACGTCCCTCAGACATGCTAACACGCGTGTACTCATGACAACACCACATGCAGCTCAGTTATTGCTGTGTTGAATTTTAGTCTGAATTTAACCTGACTTCCTAGAATGGGATTGTCCAATATGTAGTGAGCCACTTTCAGTAAAACACCAGCGAGGTTAATTCAGTTTGCTGTGGTTTCGTCCTCTTTCTACTACGCAAAGTATAGATGAGGAGTATTGTATACAGGAAGAATAGCTCTTAGTGCAGTCATCTAGCTGGAAGTAGCATTGCTTGCTGGTTAGGTCATACAGCGTTCAAAGTTGTGCAAGGCAAAGCCTATTTTAAATGAACAGCTTGTATCCTTCAGTCCGTGTTTCTCTTGTTCATCTGTTGTTCACCATATACAGTGTGGTCCTAAGCTCGGGGGACTTCGCTGCGGCTGCGACTAAACTGCTGTCCTCTGCCCTGCAGCTCTGAAGTTGTGCTGTCGAGGGCCTGAACTCACAAGGGAGCTCTTGTATCCTCAGGCTATTCCTGAGTCTAATACTTTGATCGTGCGAGAAGCTGCTGGGGCACTCCTAGTGAATGAAGTAGCCCACTTGCATGCACCTGCAAGTGCTTTTAACAGAAACCTGTCTTCACTGCTCTTAATTCTTTCTCAGGCTGGGATCCTTCCACAACTTGCGACTAGACGCATACTTTGAGCCTTGGGGAGGTAGCCAAAGATTGTATTCAGGTGGTGATATTTTAAAACAAGCCTTTGAGTTGAGATCAGAGAAAGATTTAAACCTGGAAACTATACTTGCCTCCCTTCCACAGGGCTTCAAGGAGAACACTTGCATTCAGACCAAATCAGTTTGACTTTTGCAAAATCAGCACTTGATGGGTGTTCTGCAAGGTCCAGACTCATGCCTTCATTTAAGTATTACCAGTTATGACAATATTTTTTCCTTACCTTTGGATGTCATGTGGGTTTGAACATCTTAGGATGCTTGAAGTACAGAATGAGAGCAACTTAACTTTATGAAGCTCTTCTGACTGTTGTGTGGGTTGTTTGGTTTGGGATTTTTTTTTTTTTTTTTTTTTTTGGGGGGGTGTTTTTTGGGTGTTTTTTTGTTTTTTGTGTGAGTTTTTTTGTTTGGGTTTTTTTTTTTTTTTTTTTTTTTTGTGAGGGGATGTTCTGGTGTGTGTTTTGGGTTTTTTTTAACTCAAATCACTTTTTATTGGCCAGTATAGTTTCATTTGTGATCTAGGACTATTGATTTATAGTATGTGTGTTTTATCAGATAATTTCATGACTTCATTTTCAAATCTTATATAAAGGAGGTGAATAAGTTCAGAGCTCTAACAATCCTTAAAAGGGTTTAGAGGGGAATTTTATAGCAAACTTCTGTGACATTTTCTGAAATTAAGTACAACTGGACTGAGGCAGGAGTTGAACAAGAGAGTTCAAGGTGCTACACAGAACACCACTGGTGTTTTAAGGGGATAGCATTTTTCCCTGAGTCTTCACTAACGGTTGGACATATGTTTGCCTTAGTAACTGTATTATCTTTCCAAGCTCTTCATTATTGCCCTCTTGTTTGTTACCATCACTTCTGGGGTGGATTTTGTGACTGTTCCCTAGCTGATCTTTGCAAAGTCAGTGTTGCTTATACCACTTTCTATCCAGCATGAGCTGATCCAGATGTCTTTGCTCACAAGAACTTTGCTGCTGCCTGCCTTGACAAGTTAGTAGTAAGCATGCAGGGAAGACAACCTCTTTACTCAGCTTAGATTCACAAGAGGATACCAGATTTGGCAGTAAAATTTGGCAGCTTCATCATGGTATTATGTTTCTAAGGTGTCAGCACTGGGAAGTGATGTCAGTTGAGATTGCTTCCTGAAGCTCCCTCTTCCAAGAGAGAGTTTTGTTTTAAATTCAATCTCTTTGCCAAATACAGTTTGAGTTACTAGCGTTGTGTGTCAGTGCTTCAGCAACATCTGAAAATACCATCACTCTGTGACACGTTGGGGTTGGGAAGCATTGTTATTATCTGTTTTGCAGGATGAGAAACCACTGTGGCAGGGCATGGATCGTGCCATACATTACCTTCCTTGTCTTTTATTCTTCCAAATGCTGCTTTGATATAGCAGACTTCTACAGTGACAGTCTGTTTCTCAAGCCAACTCTTAATATGAGGTGGGGATTTGCCTTCTCTAAGGACCTGGAATTTGTCCATAGGGAAACAGCAGTGGTGGAAATCCTCTACTGGTTTCTGCAATCGCAGCACTGGGTTGCTGTTTTCTGGTCTAATTTTTGGAGACTGCTTCCACTGTCTCTACCATAACCTTATCTATCCTAATGCAAACTTCATAGTTATTTACAGCAATGTTCCTAAATACCACACATCATTATTGTTAACACTTTAGATCATGGCCTGTGATTTTTTTTTTTGTTTGTTTGTGTTAGAGAAGGAAGACCTCATTCATTTAAAATCTCACTACTCCTCCTACATATCTAGAAGCCCTCTGGAAATGTGGGGCTGACACAAGGTGCTGTGGCTCCATGATAGTTGGAGGTCTGTTTTGGGATGAGGGGGAATGTATTTGTGATACGTAGCCAGCAAAAATTTGAAAAAATATTCCCAGTGTTGCAGACGGTTGTGTAAGCTGCATAAGTGACACTCTTGTTTCAACTTTGTTCACTAGTTTTGTAGAAAAAAAGAAAATGTCATATGGCAAAAATAAGTCAACTGTTTTTGTATTCTAATAGGTTCCTTAGTTAATTTTAACTTTTGGTTACAGGTAAAACTCAGTTCTGATTTTTTTTCTGCGTACTCCATACTCATGTTCTCCAATTTTAACCCTCGTAATAGTAAGGACATGCTTATATAACTGTATCCTTGACAAAACTCTTAATTTAATGCTTAATTTTAAACACTTGCAGTTCTATAATAGATGATTTTGAAGGAGCTGGTCATTAAAGTGAGGAAACTGCATTTGTGTTTTCAAATTCAAGCTTCCTATTCATTGAGAACTGTGGGTTATTTTAAGTATAATTATTTCTAGGATCTTGTTTTCTCAGTTTATGGAAGTGTTTTAAATAAAATGGGAAATATTTGATAGTGCCACTTAGACTAAGCAGGGGAAAAGAACAACAACAAAGTCTTTTTCATTCTAGTAAGCTTTCCGAGTGTTATTTTAAAACATGTTTCCAGAGTTGAGAAACTCTCTAAAAATAGTTTTGTTTTGTCAAAGCAGGAAATAATTTGGAAGCATAGAGAAGAATAGATAAGTGAGAACACCCATGAGAAATGAAAGTGAGTGCAAACTCTCTCTTCCTACACAGACATTATCTACATTATGGTGAAAGAGTTTTTGTTCCAAATGTTGCGATCCTCCCAGTGTCTTTAATTTCTCATTGCAATACCTGATTATGGGATTTCTTCTAGACATTTACTGAAGTAAATATGTAAGGGAGGCACTATTTCTGTTACTCATTGCTGGAAATTGCTTCATTGTTTGGATGGAATTTGCCTAACGTTTGCTCAGTAATGTAAACATTTAACCAAATATTCATACTTTCAAGTAACTCAAAATCATTTAGCTAATAGAAGAAAAATTTCTTACTAGAAGAAGTTGATTCTTTCCCAGAACTTGCAGCAACAAGTGTTACAGATCCCTGAAACACAGTTTTTGAGTTGTGTGATCTGCACTGCACTCTGACATTACTTGTGCTACAGAGGCCTTTGGGAGAATGACATTAGTAAAGGAAGTCATTTTTGTTTGTGTTTCCACACTTTGGATAAGAAGCTCTTTAGTTTCGGGAAGAACAGTGAATGCATGTTCCTCTCATGTTATGTATTCAAATATATGTTTTTGAAGTTGTCATCATTTCATAAAATATAAAACGCAGGTTGTCACACAGACAAGATAGATAGAAAACCTGGTTTTCTAATCAGGAAAATTCTGTTTGACTTGATGTTGCGATAGGGAAGGGAAAAGGAAAAACATGCACACGAGCGTATCAAATGTGTGCCAAATTTTCACTTTTATTGAAAAACTAAACCCAGTTTCTCACTTGGGGGGGAAAAAGAAAAGCAAAACAAGAAAACTATTTCAGTACTTTCCTTTAACTAACAAAACATTTATCTGTATTGTCTGTATGTTACCAAACATATGCCAGGCACAGGGTCAGACATAAGGTATGGTACGTATCATTTCACATGTTCTACGTATCCCCATAATCTTTAACAGTGGAGTGTTTTTCAGAACAGCAGTTTTTTGGGTGCTCTTGATGGAGGGAAAATATTTGGCAGATACTGGCTGAGAGGTTGTTTGTACTAGCATGGGTGAGAAATAAGAAGGTCCACAGTTGGGAGTGGATAAAGAATCCAAAAGGGTCAGTCATCACTAATTTGGGCAGAGCATGGAGGGTGGGAGGCGAGGGTGGGAGGAAATGGGAGAGACATAGGTGGAGACAATATTGGGCAAAGCCGATGACATGAGACCTTATGCCTTGAAAATGGGAGTCGTTGAAGACTTCTAGAGGAGCCCCAACTCCACAGATGCAGAAGGACGTTTTGTGTCACAGCAGTTTGTTTCTGGTATGGAGTGTACCCAGAGAACTGGTTCTTTTTCTGGTGTATTTCTGCATATAAAAATGACAATTAAAAACAACCCGAGAAGTTAAGTAATTTTCTTTAGCAGACTTCCATCAAGTAGGAGGTCCGAACTCATTGCTGTTCTTATCAATGTTGATACAATTTTGTCAGCAATTCTGCAGAATTTATTTAGCTAATGGAATGTGTCAGCCCTTACTAAGGTGCACCATTTGCTACGGTGGTAGGCGTATTAAAGGAGTATAAAGTTGCCCTGCATCTAAAAATAGAAGTTTCTGGCAGAAAGCAAATGGGAATCTGCGTCACACATTTTTATTTGAAGGAAATTAACTGTAAATCAGATCTGGACATAAGAAGGAATTTGTGTTAAAATTAGCACAGTGTTTCTATTTGAAGGAATGTATCTGTAAATCATGTCTGGATATAATGAAATGTTTATTTTCAAAGTGGTGTAGGCAAATGCTGATAATACTAATACATTGCCAAATAGGTGAAGCCTCTTTTTAAACATCTAACTGAAGTTTGTTACCCATCTGGAAAAATGGGAATTAAAGTAGAGCACACCTTTTTGGTGTCTCCCAATACCTGCTACTGTTTCTGCATGCTAACAAGGCTATCTGTTATTAGTTATTGGTGGGTACCTCGAAAGGTAGGAGGGGCCATGCTTTAGAAAGTCCTGTGCTGCATCTCTTAATTAAAAAATAAAGCGTAGACAGTTGTCCTTGTTGTAGCATATGCAGTGACTTAACATAGTTTGGCTTTGTGTCAATCCCTTAAATGCCTAACGGCCAAGTTAAGTGCCTAAATTCCTTTAAAAATCAGGACTGGTGTGTATGGATCCACACACAAGATACGGCATAGTGATGGAAGTGTTTGGATTTATAAAAATAAGCTACTGACTGGTGAGTACCTACACACAGGACTCACTAGGTAACACATGCAAGGTAGCTACTGTGCAGTGATAATGGAGTCAGCTCACTGGCACCATGTGATTTTGTGAAATACCTAGTGAGCCATAAATCCACACCCTACCTTAGCTTTCAGCAACTCCTTTAGGTAGTGGTGTCTTCATATCTTTCTATCAAGCAGCATTGGTTTTGGTAAAAGAACAACCTGAACCTTCTTTTTGGTATAATTCTAATGAGCACACAGAGAGTATGTGCAGAAAAAAAAATGCTCAAGTTTTGTTGGATAATGTAAATATGCATTCGTTCTAGTTATTTCTGGGATCACCAGAACTGACTGGATATTTCACGCGTCCGTGAGAGGTTCTGCACACAAGACAGGTACCTCTAAAACCTGGGCTTCAGTCAGGAGTGTTTTCCTGAGAATGGGACTGAAGCCTTTGGGCACGTGCTCCTATTGTTACGAGCACACCTGAAATGTATGTGGACCTGATGCATGCTCACAACAGATTGGTGTAGATTTTGGTGAAAGGCATGATTTTTCTTGCCTCTGAATAAAAAATTGCCTGCCTTCAACCCACTAGTGGCGGTGACTGTGCACGCATTGTAGGGTTGGTCTGTATATGCAGAGTGGCCCTTGATAAAGGATTTCTAGATATTTGATAGCCTCATTGGAGCAGCAGCTACTTAACATCCAGAAGACACAGAGAAATGGCCAAACCAAATACCTAAAGGGGAAGAAGAGGGTCTGTGTAGTAAGAAACCCTTAGAAGTTTGGCTGTACTTCTTCCTGACTGCTGATAACTTGCATGTTTTAGTACATAAAGCACTACAATTATTTTAAAGGTCCAGGTGTTTGGCACATCCATTACTTTCTCAAAGCCAAACTTTAACTTTATACCAGGTGACAGAAACCATGGAAGGTTGTTGATACTGTCCTTTTTCCTTCATGTCATTTCTATTTTAGCTGAAGACTGTATTTGTGACTTAAGGTTTCTGATTAAACCTGTACTTTCCCTTTTCTGCTATTTGTGATGTGGTGCTAAAGGAATATTACCATGCCTTCTTGGCTGGTCCTTCAGTTGTTCGACCCAGCTAGGAATAGCTCTGGGATGGTTAAGAGTGTGAGAGCCCAACTGGAGAAGACAGACAGAAACATTTTTCTCTTTGAGAAGATGAAGCTATTTAAGGAGAAGCCATGAGATCCATTATTTTGTATGAAACGGGAGGGGGAAAGGAGGAATTATATTGTGAAGTTTGGTTTCAGAAATCTTCTGTGGGTTTACTGTGCTACTGGGGAGACTAGGAGCTGTGTGTGGCTGGAGCGAGTAGCCCTTAAGAAGCCAGCTGTACCTGTTACTTTTATTACTTAGATATTTTGACTACACAGAATTGCTTTTTCTTTTTTCCCTCTGCTTGTTTAGGCTACACTTGTTCAGTCTGCCTTCAGCGTGTATATTTACTACCCTATGTTCAAAGTGATCTCTTTGTAGCGATTGCTTAAAAGTCAGTTTCTAAGAATACTCCACCTATTCAAATTGCTTGCAATAATAAGAATGGAGAGCAAATGCAGAAAATGAGAACACAGATTAGGTGGATTTGTTTTTAAATTAAATGAGTGGAAAATATTTACAGGATTCATTGTTCTCTAACGGTAAGAGCTGCTATTGAATTCCTGATTGTCTTCATCTTAAGTAAACATTTATTTCTGAAAGCCTTCAAGCAATGGTTGTGTTTTGTTTTGTTTTTGGGTTTTTTTTTAATATCAGATGTGCACTTTAAATGCCAGTGTCTTCTGCTTAATGACCTGCCGGAGACCTCGTTATGCTTTACTGACCTAATTGTCATGTCTGGCAATCTCTGATATAAAGGTGCGTAGGTCAGCCAGTGCCAGCAATCCTGTCCCATGCTTTGACCATTTGGTGTTCATCCCAAAAGTGCTTTGAGGAAGTGTACTTTGCTTACTAATAACTCCATTTGGCCTGTTTAAACCTGTGCTGTCTTCGTTTGTGCGGTCTGAAATGCTGTGGCTGTAGTATTGGCACTTCAGAAATACAGGTTTAATCCTCCTTCACAGCTTGTCCTAAAATGACTCTTCAGTATAGAAACTTAGAACACTCGGTTGTAGTGGTAGTTCTGATACACCTGTGATGTTCTGAAAGGCAATATTTATAGGGAGAAACTAACATATTTTGTCAGACCAACAGATGTAGCTGGAAAAAAGCAGAGGTGCTTTAAGGAAGAAAACTGCTGCTTCAGTCTCTGAAAGTTTGTTACAGCAAATAATAGCTTGAAAAACCCCAAAATATTACTTCTCTCTAAAAACTTGTTTGGTCTGCCTTTTGAAAAAACTTAATGACCACCTTCTGATGTCATTATAATCTACTCCGCTCAAAGAGTTGCTCTAACTGAAAGTGGGTTTGTCTGAACTCAGCAGATCAAGAGGGGGGAATGATTCTATCTCTGTATGGATTCAGATGAAATGGCAGAGTTGCTGTGAGTGTTTCATTAACATCATGTTCCCTAAATTTGTGTCTGATTCAGCTATTTGGTTGCTGCCTCAAGATGCTTTTCAGAAGACGCCTGAAAGAACTCGAAGAAAAGTGCTGTACTATGTGCTAGCACAGATAAACTAGAACTAGTAGGCTGTGGGAGTCCAGAGATGAGAATAGAGACCTTACTCCTCATTTCGTTTTTTTCACTTGCACGGGGCTTTGCATTCTAAGCCATGGTGTGAGGTCTGCTCTTTTTTTTCCAGAGCAATTGCTATGTTTCCATAGTCTGTGTGAGCAGAGCTACCTTGGAAATAAGCCCTGGTCAGGTGCAAAGAGAGGCAAGCCAGTTTTCCTGTTGCAGAAATCCCACTGCTGCTGCTCTTTTTCCTTGTCTCATTTGCCTTATGTTGCTGGTGTAGCTGGAAGAATAAAGCATCCTTCAGCTCCATCTCTTTGCTGCCCCCAAAAAAGAAAGATTGGAAAAATAATGCTGGACTCCTTCTGCCATCCTTTCCTGCCAGGATTAGTGGATAGCATGTACTGAAAGATAGTTTGGACCAAAGCAAATGGGAAGCGGGTAGCTAAATATTGGTTAGAGAGCTGACCCATCACTCAGTACTAGAATACCACTGAATTTTAGACTTAATACATAGACTCATCCAGTACAAGTTCCTGACTGCGGTCAAATGTGATGTTTGGGGTGGATTAATGATTTCCTCTGTTAGAAATTCCTGAATTAAAAATATGAGCATCCTTTCCATATTCAGGAAATCAGGAAAAACAGGCTAATTGCCAGAACTGTTTCAAGGGGAAGGATTTGATCGTTCATCATTCTAGTAGCTTTAGCTTTTTAAGATAATGTTAAAATCTCTCTTAATTGCTTTCTAAACTTTTTAGGTTACTGCATTTATTGATTTAGTCATCTTCTATATAAATACAGTTCAAAATAAGGTGATTACAGAAGACTTTTCTTCCTTTCCTGATAGCAACAACAGGGGACCTCAGCCTCCTTGTAAGGCTTGTTTTGAAAATATCTAATAATTATAGGATGAATGAGTGATTTGTATTGCTTATTTATGATGCCTCATCTGGATTTGCTCTTGCCTGTGAAGCTTCATTTGGACCTAAATTAATTAGATGACTCTAATTAAAGGAAGCCCTTTGATTTGAGAGTAGGAAAGCATGTTCACATGGAGGCTACACCCTCTTCTTTATCTGACAGCATCCTTGAATGTTAGCAGCATGTAATAATTAGGTGTGTCATGTTATGAGTTGATTCATCTTCTTTAAGTGGTCCCAGGGGAAGAGGCGGAGGACGACTGTTCTCCAGAGGAGGCTGCAGACAGTAAGATGCATGATGTTTCTTGTGTGAGTATTCTCCATTTCTGATACTTCCTTAGAATACATAACTGCTAATATTTAAGTTCTTCAGCTCTGCAATGTCCCTGAAATGCAGCCATGGAGGAGGCAAATGCTGCTGAAGTAAAAGGCAGGAGAGTGAGCAACAGCATGTGCGTGAAAATAGTGTAGCTGTTTTGCAGAAGTAGACCAAAATTAATTCATTTTTAGAGGTAAAACCAAAATTGTCAGCACAACACTTGTGTCCCTTCTGCCTGTTTTATATAGTTTACTGTGTGTGTTTCAGCAAGTGTAGACACTTTAGTCTCTCCTGTAACTGATAAAAGTAATCAGTGTCCTCTTCAATATGGAGCCCCAAGCACCACAAGCTTTATGAATTATTTGTTCTAGGGGTGATGTTCCAGAGTTGCTAAGGACTGTTGATCCAGTGTTGAATTCATTATCAAAACTAACAATGTTCTTTATCTGTGATTTTGGGTTGCAATCCACCTACGCGTGGGTGCCAGTGCATCCTGAAAAAAACCTGCTATTAATTATAAAGAAGACTCAAAATCAAAGCCATGACCTTGGTTCCCTAGATTCTGTAATAGCATCCAGAAGTGGCTAACCTTTCTTAGGATGTTTTAGCAGATTCCTGTGTCTGGACCAATGCTCCGTCATCTTGTCCTTACATCTGATTTGATTTCAGCAGCTCTGGCACCAGAGAAAGAGTAGGGGCTTCAAGTGTGTAGGAGGGTTGATGGCAAGGTCCCACCTACAAGGTAGAAGAGCTTTGTTTCTGAAGAAAAGGGCACTGCAAATAAGAGTAATTTTGTTTTCTGTTTTCTGGCTCTTCTGGGGAGGAAGCTGCTGAGTGTTATCTCATACTTCGAGGTCTCAGTCTGAAGTAACTTGACTGGAGTGAGGGATGTCACAGGAAAGAAATTAGTAGTACAAATTTCTAATTAAGTTTCCATTTGTTTTATTTGCTGTTGCAAGGAATCTACTGCTGGAAATACACATCCTAACCAAGTTGTTTCCCTTGAGGGAAATTTTTTGTTAATGGTTTGTTATGACAGCTTTCACAATATTACCCTAATTTAATACATAAATAAAAGCTTGTAAACTTCATCACTGGAAGAAGATAGTTAAACATGGAAAAATTCATAGATAATTTTACTGATGTTTTGAACCTGTAAGTGCTGTGAGATGCGCAAATGGTGCAGGATGAAGCCATGTATCTAGAATATCACTATTTTTGCCATTAAATAAGAGGATCAGACCCCAGAACAGAAGCTAAGTCAAATAATATCTTCTACCTGAGGTCAGGGTTCAGTCTTCAGGAAATTCGGTTTGATGATAAGGTGTAGGCACTAGTTAAGTCATAAAGTAGAGACAGGGTGTCATCTAGGGAGTTTCTTCCTGCCCACAAAGCAAAACTAGCAACTTGTTTATCTTATTTTTAAGATGTCAACCCCAGAACCAGTAAGGGAGCACTGAAAGGTGACATAGAATTAATCATCAAGAAGTTTTATCAATATCAAGGCCACTTACACTGAGAAGAAGGTATTGAATGAACATTACAATTGTAATGCTAATTGTAAAATTGATGGAGGGAGGAGAAGATGGGACCCAACCTTCCCTCCTCCTCTAACTTGCCTTAGAAAATTTCAGAACTTGGCCCACACCTGGCTGACATGTTGGTGCTGTAAAACTTGTGTTCCTGGCTCCAGCTAATGGGATATGTCTGGGAAATCTCAGGTGAGGGAGGCAAAAGCATCTTGGAAGGTATCCAAAGAGCATCTGGGTTGCATTCTACATTTGTGATACTTTTGTTTTTCAGTCTCCTACCCTGACCTGAAATCTTCCTAAATAAGCTTTTGTTTGTTTTGTCTTTAAGATCATTTAGCACCACAGGGGACAAGGACTCTTAGGGTGACATCAACAAAATTTTGGGGGCTGCAGATCTGAAAAAAAAAAAANTGAGATGCATTCAGACACCCCTGTGAGAGGGCTATGGTCAGGTAAGCATGGGGAACACAAGTCCTGAGGCAGTTTTAGATCATAGCACAAAGGACAACACTGGGGTAGACCAAGACCGCATGCCTTTCCTGCAAGGGACAGACAGGAGAGTGACTCCCCATTGCTCTGGGGGAAACCTTAAACCACCACCTGAGGGGCTTTGCACAAGAAAAGGCATTCTAATTATTGGGGTAAGTAGGGGAGGGACAGGAAAGTCCATGAAGATAAGTTGAGAAATACAACTTGCAATTTTACAGGGCATCCTGAAAAAATGAATGCCTTCTTTGAGGGGAGTGCATGATCCTCATCTGGTTTTGGCATAAACCTATCAGTGCAGGTTAGTGTGTAAATACTTTTTTATGGTTGCTGTAGGTTCAGTTTGGTTTTGTCCTTCCTGAAAGATAACAATCTGGATGTACAGCTATCAAGCTGTCTTTTGCAAAGAATACTTGCACATGTATATGTAAGTATGTGCCTAGCAAAAAGAATTTGATTCACATCCGAAAAAATAAATCACTTTGTTGTCAAAACTATTTGCCTGTCAGATGAAAGTTATAAATCCCAAGCATAACAGGAAAACCGGGTCCTCAAATTGTCATTGTGTGGTCTTAAAAAAGGCTGTTTTTCCCCCTAAATGCAAGTGAAATGGTTTCTTCTGCAAGTGAAACAGTTTTATATAATATCCGCTCTCTCAAGCACAAAGAGTTATTAGAAAACAGGTCTACAGTCAGTTGATATATTCAAAGGGGTCAGTCTTCATTGCTGATGTAAACTGATCTGGGAGTAGGTTGTCAGCAAGGTGCAGCCCTGTCCGCCTCCCCCTGCACTGGCCGTATGTTCTTTCCCTGTAGCTAGATGTTCATAGCTGCTGGTGGCCAGACCAGAAAGACAATCAACAAATTCATCAAGCTAATGTCTAATTGTCCCGTTCCAGATGATCTCCTCTGAGCTCAACTTCATCTTTGATGGTAAACAGTGATTTAGAAGTGCTTTCCGACTCTGGTAACTGTATTTAATTATTACACCAATGAAATTAATAAACAGATTTGATTAATTACACTTTTAATCTTAGAAAAATATTAGAATTACAGAAAATAATGAGAAAAAAAATGTTCCTTGTTGAAGTCAACTGGCATTATCTCTCATGACAAACCAACTCCTGAAAGACACTTAATGAGTTATACAGCTTCCTTAACCAGGCTAGATGAATCATTAGATAATGTTGACAGTTCTTGTTTACTATTTTTCAAATTCTGTATTCTCACTTGCTATAATAAGCATTAGTTTAATAAACAGCATTATACTTAGGTTAAAAACCACCACTCGAACTCAGAAGATCAGCAAGTGATGTACAAAACACCTCAAGTTTCTTGTAACAGATCTGTAACTGCTTCTGGGCTAGGTGGTGGTTAATAACATGATACGAACACCTAATTCCTGCAGGCAGTCCCATTCAAGGCAGCATGCTGCTGTTTAAAATAGAAAGTGGCAGTGTAGCTTGGACACAGGGAAAGGCTGAAAAGACTCCTGGGTTGCATCCCAGGGGCTGAAGAAAACTGTGTGCTTGGTGGCACAGACTCGATTGCTCCTTTATCTCCTCCCTCTCCCCAAGTTGGTCACATCTCTCCCCGCCTCTCCAATCTGAGCCTGACCTAGCCCTGTCCCATGTGCATCCTGGTTGCTTTGTCATCTCCTCTGCTCTCTTTAGGTATCTTCTACCAGTCTCTTTCTCCAGCCAGTCCCAGATGTCCCCCTGAGCTCACTATGGAAATCACTTCCCAAGCTCTTCGAGCTTCCTACCTGTAAACCTCTCTTCCTCCCCAGACACCCCTCTGCTTTCTGGGGGGCCCCTTGTCCTGTCCCCCATCACTGCCCCAATATCTTCTTCCCATTTTGCTTGTTTAGCTGGTTCCTATTGCACCCAACTGCCCTTCTTCCTAATCTTTCCCTCCCTCTCAAGTATAATTTCTTTCCTCAGTCTCCTCCTCCATTCAAAGCTTCCGTGTTTCCCAGCTCTGTTGCACACGTACTGGCCTTACCAGTACTCCTCCTCAGATCTGTCTCCCTTCTTGCTCATCCTAGACAATTCATTGATTTCTAAACCCTAATCTTCTTATCTAGCCAACTCCAACGACCAGCTATGACTGCACCTCGTCACTATTAGATAATCAATCCTTGCCAGACTCCAGTCTGTTTCCTCTCCCAATCTGTTGTTTCTACACACCTTTCTTCAGGTTAAATGCACTCCGTGCCCCTGTGGTGGGCAGTGCCACCGAGGCCACCGCAGGTGTAGGAGACCAGGCTTCCCCAGTCTTAGCTCCAGCGCTGGTTCCACCTGGCATCGCTCCTGCCGCTTTGGGCTGTCCTTTGCAAGGCTGGAGCACATGGAGTCCGGAGCTGTGCTGAGGTAGAACCGGCTCTCATGACTTTATGGATAAAACCCAGTACTGCTTTTTATTGTCAGTATATCTAAGGGCTTTTGTGTTGTTCTGCTCTCTTTGGGAGTGCTTATGGTTACCGTAAGCACAGCAGTACTCTCATCTAGTGCAGATTGTACCTGTTCTATCAAGCTTCAAAAATAGGCTACACTGGTTTTCAACATAGCAAGGAACGACTAGCTGGCGTTGTCAGTGGAGATTTTGGCAGCTGTTTCAGAAGGGCCAAGGTTTGTCTCACAATGGCCATGGCTGTTTATCCCCGTGCTCATTAACACTCAAAGCACAACACGCTGCAGCTAGCTCCGTAGGTACCCTGTGGGTGCGCTTCTCAAGCAATTAACTGAAACCATAAAAAGCCTGCAGCAAGTACTCAGAAGTCAAAATGCAGCCATGTAAGCCTGCATGTGTAACATGGGGGCTGCTTCTTGTTTATTTGGAAGTCTTTATAATAAAGCATACCATTTCTCAAATAACAGGCTATCAGGTCAGGTTTTTTTCCCCAGGTTTTTTGGGAGCTGGACTCAGTGCTCCTTATGAGGCCCTTCTGACCTGAGATACTCTGTGAAATCAAGTCCATCTTGTAAGACTGGTGACTGAATTCAGCTCTGTAGTAGCTCTGACTTGATTATTTTTTTATACTGTATATAAAGTTTTGGGGAAGTCACATACAAAACCAGTCATCAAAACATTGGAGAAGCCTTCTAACACAAGAGACTATTTTTATTTTGCAAATAAGCCTAACTTAAAAAAAAAATATAAAATCATAAGACCGTCTCTCCTCTTAGCACTTCAGTGGCATGGAAATTGTAGCTATAATTTGTTTGCACTTGAGATTGTAGGAGGAATTTTTGAAGGTGAAGAGAAAGAAACCCAAGTCAAAGACCTGTAGGACACTAATAGAAAGTGGAGAAGAGTGGCAGAGGACTCGGAATGGCAAACACCTTTTATCAGAACTGTAAGAGAATTAAAAGAAAAGCAGAAGGCTGGCAGTGAAGCAAAAGGAAGGCAGCATACTAAGCACAAGAGTGTAAGCGCCTGTGTCAAAGGAAGGTGAGGATGCGGCACCTGGGCTGAGGTCATTGCAAACTTTGGCAAGACAGGTTTCATGGAATTAAATATTGCATTATACCTGAAAGTCACCTTGCATGAGAGAGGGTGTGGCCCCATACCTCTCGTTTGGTAAGTATACGCATATCAGCAACAAGTTTGAGAAATCCTGCCAGCCTTTCACAAACCTGGGGGTGCAGCTCTGGCAGCGTGGGACCTTTACCAATCCTTTGCCTGCTCACCCGTCACAGGGATGAAGGTGGATGGCTGCTCCACTGTGCATGGTGGGGATTTGTTGGTCTCTCCCACTGCAACGTCTGGAGGTGCGTGGTGCTTGGCAGGTGTTGTGCAGGCAGCGTGGGTACCTGCCTCAGGCTGTGCCGGTAGGTGCCAAGCTGCAGCACCCATGGGTCTCCAGCCACACCACCCTCCTGCATGGGGGCACCTTCCACGCCCTTTGTCTCTTCTGGGGCATCAGTGCGTAACCTGGCACTCGTTACTAGTAAAGTCCCTTTTGTTTTTATTTATGTAAATACTTCCTGTAAAGAACAAAGAATAAAGGAACGAATACAGTAACAAAAAAAGATGCTTGGTTGTCACCTGTGTATTTCCCAAAATGTATTGTTAGGCAGAGGGGCTGCGCTATCTCTATGGCCACAGTATTGACCTGCTGTCTCTGGTAGGAATAATGTAGTGCATCTCTGGTGACTTTATCACCGAGGGATGGTGAACAGAGCTGGCTGTGAACACGGCTTACGTGATTCGGCTGGTTGCTTGTTGGGAAGACAGTCTGTTGACCAACAGGCAGCATAGCTGGTGTTGGTTGGTGGCAGGTGATGCAGTTTCAAATATAGATAGATGATGGAGATGAATAAAAATTTTACCAGCTAAGGAAAAAGTGTGTTAGTACATGTACTGATTTTCAGCCACTGCTGTCGTAGTCATCAAAGTAAATACATGACCAAGGTTAATTAAAATTTTACTTGATGTGGGAAAGATCTGGTAGTAGGAATGTGCAAGGTAAATAATGGAGGAGAAACCATGGAACAAAACAAATAGACATAGAAATTATTCTTTATTTTTTGCAATGGTTTTTCTTCCACATGATAGCATAATTTATATTTCTTATCTGTGAATGTCTATTTGCAATTTTAAACCCACTTAAATTTATCTTCTAATTATAAACATGCTAGGGTGAATACAGACAATGAAAAATGGATCTGTGCATGGATTTGCCTATAGCATGCAGTTCTGCAGTAAAAAATTATCTTGGAAAAATTACTTGCTCTGCCCTTAAAATCTTTTCTTTTAAACTCAAAAGCGAATTTTTCAGTTTGGCAAGTTGGTGGACACAATTTTATGCATGCTTAAGCCAGAACTTGAATAGTGCTAGATATTTAATTTCATTGCATGAAGAAAAATATTCAAGATCTTAAGGATGGACAGAGACACTTGGAATTAAGCTCGCATTTTTAACCGTGAGGATCATTTACCTTGGAAACAGTTAATTCAGAGATGTATTTGCTTTCTCATCATCCAATCTCTTTAAACCAAGACTAAGTATTTTCTCTAAGCTAGATGCTTCAACTTAATCTAAAATTGTGGTTTTGATGCAAAGTCAAATTCAGAAAGTGCAGTTGTGCAAATCGGAGGAGATAATAAATAATCACTCCTTATATCTACACAAAAGTTTTCCTCAGTTGCTTTTATAGAACTCTACACTTTCTTGAATGTATTTCGAGGATATAGGGCATGCTCTCAGGTACTGAAACAATTACAATTATCACCACAATTAAGCAAGATATGGCAGCTGCAGTCTAGTTTGGAGGAGAAAGCAGAGCGGATAGCAGTCTCCGACCTGTTAAAGTAATGCCAGTGCCATTGCTTTTTTTCTCTACCAGGGACAAATCACCCAAATATGCTTTGCTTGTTCTCCCTCCCTGAGTTTTATTAAGGGAGTCTTTCCTCTTGTCTTTCTGGAGCAGATCCGGGTCTGTAAATGGAAAATACATCCATTAGATTCTGATATTTAGGTTGAGAAAGCTTTTCTACAGGCCAGGTGATTTGAACAGGTCTACTGTAGTGAGAAAGGTGCTGCTTACCGTGAGCGAGGACATGAAAATGCAGCCCTTTCCTTGCCCCTCTTACCTGCAATGTGTGTTATGCAAACCAGCACTCACTGGTTTGTACTTTCGATTTTCCAAAATAAGCCCTGTTCTTTAGACATCCCAAGCATGCAGTGCTATATGGCTCAGCCTTGCGGATACCTGCAGTTCTGGGTGTTGTGCAGCTATAAAACTCAGTGTTCATTTTTTATTGTTCCCTAAGTCGTTTCTTGCAAAGGCTGTTTTATGCAGAGCCACCCCTCTGGATATTGCTTTATTTTTGGTTGCAAAGGCGGAAGCTTCAGCCCTTCCCCGAGAAGTGGGTGGTGAGCCTGCGTTACTGCTGGAAAACTATGACTTTTGATCACTGGCCCAGGAGTCGAGATACTTGGGTCCTATTGTATGCCAGCTTGTGCCTGCACACGTCTGGTCAAGGTGTAGTACTTGCAAACTTCACAGGGGGTGTTATTCACTTACTTGGACTTACTCTTTCCATAGTGCGTAGTCTTACTAGAACTAGGATGGGGTGCTCTGTTGTCTGTTTGACTTTCCTTTCATTGTAGGAATGCGACTCTGCTTGTTTTGTTCATATCCAGAGAAGCACGTTGTTGGTGCTAAAAATAGTAACGAATAATCATGACTACAAAGCCAAAGAAAACAGAGGCAGAATCCGGGAACCCTGAATATGTAAGTCTTCAAGTTTGGCTGGCATTTGTTTGGCCTTTTTATTTGGATTTTTTATTTGGAATCAAATGAAACTTTGATAGATAGGTTTGCAGCTAAGCTGACTTTATCTGAAAGGCTAACAAGCTTTACAAACCACTTTTTTTTTAGTTGGATCATAAAGCTGTCTTCTCTGGTACTTTGCAGGAATGAAGCAATGTGAAATGTTCAAGAGAAGCTTAGCCCACAGAATTTGATATTTTCAGAGACCAGAAAAAAATCTAGGTTCTCAGCTTCTTTGTCTATCTTATCTGCGGTTCATTGCCACCCCAGCTGGAGGCATTTGGTCATTCAGATACTGCAAAATAGAAGAAAAGTAGAACTGATGTAAAAAAATTATATTTTGGCAGACCTTTTTCATGTTGTTCTCCCATTCTGTGAAATGGGGGAATCCATTAATATAACTTTTCTACTTATTTATTTGCATCTGTATTTCAGCTCCATCCGCTTTGTTTGCTACGAGGCTATTAGCACAGAGGATAAAATACACGGGCAAAGCCCTCTGAACATGAGTGTCAGGAATTATGGAGAAAATTTATTACCTGTGTTTGGTGAAAAGCTCAACAAGTGAATAGCAGGGCTATAGGGCCACAGAAAAGGAGAGGGATGGTTCCGCAGGGTTTTTTTGCTGAAGTGCAAGCAAATGTATGGAGCATAGATTTTAGTGTTTAACACCACCAATACCTCAAAGGTTAAGCCTCTCGTCAGCTAATTATGAGCATCCGCTATGTTTCTCTGAAAAATGCACACCTGCAAAGTGTGACTCTGGAGTCCTGCTGCCCATGCAGCAGAGGTGTGGAGAGCTCTACCTCATGGCCTGCAGCCCCATCCATGCCTCTCCTCATACAAGGCTAGCTTCTGATTTTGTTCTTTTTAAAAAATTGAACTATTTTTATTATGCTGTATGTACATTATTGTTTTTTACACTGTTTTATTATTTATTTTTAACTATACTCAGAGACATGAAGACTGCTGGTCATCAACCATACAAACAGCTATGCAAATAAGGGATGCTGAAGAAGGACCCTGAAACGTGGGATGTTGTGGTTCCTCATGTGTGCCTGTAACATGACTGCTTTGGCCAGAAGAGCAGCGTTTGTCACAGTAAAATGAAGCCCTTGGTAATGTCAAAATCAGTCTCATTAGATGTCTGTTGAATTTGGGCTTCTAATTCACAGTGGACAGGTCAGCACCAGCCACTGGAAGATGGCACAAGAAAGACTTGTAGTAGCGCCAACCCAGGCTCATCTATTCGTAGAGTGCCTTTGCACAGAACTGTGCACTTGGATCCACAAGCGAGGTAAGTTGCGTTAGAGAAACACTGCACGCTGTCACGTAGGACCTGGCAGTTCAGACACTGCTCAGTACTTGGCACGGCACCACTTCATCCCTCTGAATTCTGCTCCCTCAGAAGTGTCCGTGCTCTGTTTCAGCAGTTCATGGAGACCAATGTAAGCAAGCAAGGAGCATGAGACGCACACTGCTGTTCAACAAGATGTGCTCCTCGCCACTTTCACTGTAATCTCCTGCAGCACTTTTTCTTACAGTCCGGCTTGCTTTAGATATAAGACTAGTTCTGTGGAAGTCAGGGAGTCCATTTTGAAAAGTCTGAGCAAGATGAAGCTTTTAGTGACTAAACTTGGATGAAAAAAAAAGGGCTCTGGTATTAATTATTATTAACACAGAAAACCACAGATAGATAACTCTTGCCCATTTCCTTCCCGTTTTTGTAGATGCAAATAAGCCATGTTTGTACTGAATTCTCTGAAGTTTCCATCAAACACTGGCCAGCACTTCCTCACTCAGAAGCTGCCAACACCCCTTCCACCGATGTCAATGGAAAGAGTGCTATGGTTGGTTTCTGATTTTGGCAATTTGGCATAGTATAGATACAGCGTAGTTATGAATGTAGCACAAGTCTAAAAGAAATCAATAATGAGATTTTTGAATGTGAATAAATAGGCTAAAGATACACGTTTGGAGTCGGGTGTCATATATTGCATGACTATGCATTTTTATATGGTTACAGGTGGGGCAACAAATTCTCATAGCTGGGCCTGCATACATTAATATTTCTTAATCAGCACTATGGCATACAAAGTTGGAGTCTTCCTGTCACCTGTTTGAAGGAAAGCGATATTGCTTAGGTTTAGCTTGGTTTTGGATCTTAATTACAGAGATGTAATTCTCCAGCTACTTAAAAGGGAAGGAAGAGCTTCTTAACTCCTTCTGCTGCACCACATGTTTTCTGGGATTAGCCATTTTTCTGAAAATGACATCTCTTCATCACTAGGAAACATCTAATTTATCCCCCCCCCCCCTTTTCTTTTTGTTTTTTGATTTGCAATCATAGAGCATTGGTTTGTCATCTCATCATACCTCGCATGCTGTTTGTCACTAGAGACAAAGCTGAGATTTCTGTGGCATGTACAATCAACAGTTGAGCAACAGAGAATCTTTCTTTTGTCATGCTTTGCATGCCATTAGGTTTGGGGCACTGTTATTTGCTTCCTTCTTGTGAGTTGGACATAAATTAGAGTTCCTGAGTATTTAGTATGTTTAAATATCCCATGACATTTCTTTCCTGAGCTGTGTAATTCAAAAGTCAACACCCAATCTTTCTTTACCCCGGTGATAACTGCTGACATTTGTAAAGCACTATGCATTGTCCTAGCTGTGCTCTCCAAGACCGATGAGGGTGGTACAATGCGCTCATGTGGCTGCAGTGCAATGGTACCTGAAGAGTATTGCTGCTGTAGGATGGCACTACCTCCAGTCTAATTGCAGTGTCCTCTCTGCAGCACTACTTAGGTGATGCTGTTACACGATTTCAGTTCTGGAGCTGGTTTGGCAGTATGGCAGCAAACCAAAACACCGACTCGATTGGGCACATAAATGTATCTGAGATCCCTGCAAAGGTCATTGGTAGACAGCAAGCTCAGACTGCAGTCCAGCCTACATCGTAACTGGAAACATGGTGGGTTTTTTCCCTCCTATTTTCTTCTTCTTCTTGAGGGATCATGCCTTAATATTCATAGTGCTTTGCTTCTCCTGTGTTCTGGCCTTACCCTGCTGCCTTCTCTCAGGAAGCCCCATCTTCCCAAGGACAAGACACTGCTACTATGTCTAAAGTCATCAAGTCCTTCAACTCTAGTCCAGTGGACAGGAAAGATGCTTATTACTGCCTTCTGGGAGCTCAAGATACCCCCATCAGTCAGCAGGGGTCACAATGTACTGATTTAGTTCAGAAAATAAGTTTAGGGAAAGAATGCAAATGAGCAAATGTTTGTAGGCTGCCTCTTCAATTAGCAGAGAAAAAAGCTGGTTTTGCAGGAGTACTGTGGTATGTTGCTGCCTTCTGGAAGGGCAGGTCTCTCTCTGTCGATTGTAATTGACTGGAAACTAGCAAGAGTAACCTTGCGAGGCTAAAGCTAGCTATCTCAGTGCCTCTCTTGGTTACCACTTCTCAGGTTTTTTACATCTAATTTGTGTCTAATAATTTTAACAAGCATGCAGCCGTGTGCCATTCTGCAGCTTCCAGTTGTTTCTCTCTTCTTTCTGGATGACAAATATTCTTGCTATGCCTTTCTATCTGCTCCATCTTCTGAATTATCCTCAAGACTTTCTGCAGGGAAGGTATATGTTGTCAGAACAAATCCTACGTGATAAGAAGCTCATAAGTTTTTTGGCCTGAGCACGTTCAGCGTAAAGCTATATAAAGAACTGGCCTAATACCAGTACTTGAATGTAGACTGGGCCGGGCTGATCCCATACTGATGCAGATGGACTGCTTCCAGCACCTTCGTGTATTGCTTAGTGCTTTTATAGCTTTCTTATCCATAGGTTGAGAGAAGTCCTCATGTGGAGGTAAGTGAAATACAGATCTCAAGAATTTGTAAGGATTTTTTAAATTTTATTTATTTTTTTTTTTAATACTATGACAAGACAGTGACTATTATGCTAATATTCATTTCACTGAGCTTAGCTTCTCAAGAGGCCAGTAGTAGTCCAGGCTGCCTGTAGTTAACACAAAGCAGATCAATCTATTATTGGTAAAGTGTTTCATGAAAAGGAATGAAACAGCTTTTGGAGGTATCCATGTTTATGCAGTGACTAGAAAGGAACCTCAGTGTTTCTGTTGCTCCAGTGGCCAGAGAGTGTTTGCATCTGGGAGGGTGAGAGAAAAGATGAGGACAAGGAACCAGCTCAAGAAAACTATGAGAATGCAACTTAACACCTCTGTAGTTAGGTCCTCTTCAAATAAGGACTGAATTATGAAAAGTAGTTAGCAGTAGCTTTATCTTCCAAGTAAAATTCTGCTTTTAAACTGGGTATTCAACATGTGTTTCCATGTAACAAAGCCCTTTATTTCTGTTCTATGGAGTGGAAGTTTCTAGATGATTTCCAGTATTGAAAGGACTGGCTCAAAGCATGTCCTTTTTCTCTCTTCAGATCAACATTTTTCAAATTTTCAAGAACCGATTTTACTTCGTCTCATTGACTAGCATTTGGATGAATACCAGATTTAGAAATATCATCTTTTTCTTCTCCAGTGGGAATAAGGCATTTACAGAGAAGCTGCATTTTTTAAACAGAGGAAGTTAAGATCAGCACTAGAAAGGTCATGTACTTTCTTGTTGGTCTTTATCACTAGAAATGCCAGCTTTTAATAATGCCATTAAACTCTACAGACCTCTGAGTTCTTTGATGATACTCATCACATCCATAAGTACTTTTTACCTCTTCTTAGCAATTGCTTGTTATTGTTATAAACAGTTAGATCTAATCAGATGTAAACATCTGAATCATATGAATGTAAAAGCAGTAGTGTTGAGAAAAGGGAATTTTAACGTGAATTAATGCTCAAAGAAAGGTGGAATTATCTTACAGTTCGCCTATGTATCTGGAATATATGGCAAGCAACAACGTGAGGGAGGTGTTTCCATGGAAGCATCTCATAAAAGTGTTGTCCTCAAATTACTCCTATGAGTCAGTAGATGAGACACGCTTAAGGAAATTATCAAAATTGGAAAGTCTGTTTTGCACATCTGTTTGTTTTGGGTTTTTTTAAAAGCATGTTAAGCTTTGTATTTGACTACATTCTTCATGTGGTACCATAATTATTGTCTACACCCTTTATCTTTTTTCTCTCCTCCTTCCCTTCTTTGAACTTCTAACTTTTAAACTTTCATTTATTATGGCCTTTATGTTTTGTTTGCCTATAAATGATTTTTTTCTTTTTAAATTTCCTGAGCTTTGCTGTGACTTACTATTTTTAGGATGCAAAATTTCTTTCTCACGTGGGCCCTCAATTCTTTTTGCATCCAAGAGTGATACACATCCAATATAGGCAACAATAAAAAGGCTATTGTTTTCTCTATTTTCTGACCACTAGGTGAATAGAAGATATACATTCCTAATCTTATCATGTTTCCTTTGTAGTCTTACTCACCAGACAATTGGTACTTGGTGTTAAGCATAAAAAATTTGATATGCTGGTTGCTATTGAAAATTTTGGTCATTTCTCATTGTATGAAGGGTAACTGCATTAGATGGTTCTTCAGGTCCCTGCCAGACGGCCATCTCTGCTGCTGAGTTGCTCAGGTTATCAACTCCTAATCTGTTCAAGTGAAAATGAGCTCAAGTAGCTCTTGATCCCAGTAATTGCTATTCAAATGACTGTGTCCACAGGTGTTTGCGTGGAATAATTGTGGTTGGAAGAGGATGTACAGTCAAGCCTTACTGGGAGTTACTCATGAACTAAACTTTCTGGGCTCACATCTCACAAACCTTTCCTCTTGTTTGGACAACAGTCCAATTCCCAGTCCAAGAAACATTTCCTTCAGCAGTTTATCATTAAAAAACATATGAATCACAAAGAGTTTTGACAAATCAGCATTCCCTAGAAATGGAAGGTCCCAAACACCTCCAACTCTAACCTCCTTTCCTGACTCCTTGGAGTTTTAGGCAATGCTTCAGAAAGGCAGCTTGAGTGATCTGCTCCCATTTCTCTGGAAGCGCTCAAATGACAAATCCCTGAATATATAGCCAGTGAGACACTGGAGTATTATGTTGTTACATCAAGCTGCGATGAGTGGCTTGACATTTCTAATTTCTGCTCCAATTTCCTAATTACCTTTATATAAGCTATTGTTGAATACAAGCTCGTGTTTACTGTACTGGACTTCTACAAAATATAAGTAATAAATTATACAAACTGTTTGACTCAAATGTAAGAAACTCAAAGTTAATTAAAAGGACTTAAAGGTGGAGGATGGTAGAGTGGCCTCCTCCTTCTCCAGGGTCCCTGAGATCAGTAATGCTGGTTCTCCTACTCAGTGGTTTCTGGATGGGACAAGGCTCACATTGCGCCAGCCAGCCTGACCAAGTTCTCAGGAAAGGTGGAAAGACTTTCCTGTGAGCTTTTCCAGCTTCTGGGTTTGTACTCAAGGGCTGTGGAGTGGTTTCCTCCTCCTCAGAGGCTTCCTCTGACCTGGCCTTTTCATCCCAGGGTGGGCACGGGAGACCTACCACTGCAAGTATAGCAGCCATCCTGAGCTGGCTCTGTTTGCTTGTGTCCTTGACTGTGAGCAGTAGTCCTGCGCTCAGCAGGTACCAGCACGAGCTGCTGTGACTTGGCACCAGATGAAGGCTGCACCAGACAAAGGCTATGCCAGCTGCTCTGCATGACACACTAAATAAAATGTCTCTGCTGTCAAGTAGGAAAGTATTTACTGTAATGACTAAAAGCGTCCCCCGTTTTGTTTCTCAGGCATTTTTGACACACCGCTTTGTATGCAACTGCATTTGGTGAATAAGGGTTTGCAGCAAGTTCCCATGCTGCACGTGCAATCCTAGATACGGTGTGCTCCTACGTGTTATTGTTTGACCTAACAGCAGCTGAGGTGATGGCACACTCTTATAAGGCAGTTATAACTTCCAAGATCTACCTTAAAACAAAAGAGAGAGTTTTAAAAAGTGATATTATGTTCAAAAGGTTGATGAGTGTAAAACAGAACAAATATTCTGTACAACCCTTTTCTGGCTGTGGAAATGATATGTGTGTGGCTTGTCTTTAAATAGCAGAGAATTTGTCTTTGCTTATACACCTAGCACAGGGAGGATCCACTCCATGATGAGCTTTAGTGGATTTCTCAAATGTTACTCAAATGGTTTCTTCCCTTCTTTTTCAGTAAAAGAAATTTGGCCATGTGGGTGTCTGTGTGTCCTGTTCATCACCGAGTGCATCTTACAGGGCAAAAAAAGAAAAAGACTACTCTTCCTGGGAGAAAACATAGGGCAGCTATTAGAGCCAGAGGTGTGGGACTATATGGACCATATCTGAAATGGCAGCAAGAGTTGCGATGTGCTGCAGAGGCTGGTTACTTGTGAGCCAAAATTCTGAAATAATGGGCAGAGGGAATTGTGTGTCAGATGGCTTAAATGTCTGCTGGTCCAAGAGAGAGAAAACAGGGCTGGAAAAAGCGAGTGTAGCCTGTTATCCATGTAGGAAGGGAGAAAACAGTGATCATAATGATGCAGATTTGTTGCAGTGTGCAAGGTCTCAGAATAAGTTTTAAGACAAGACTTATTAATATATGGAGGCTGATAAAACAGATGCAGGTAGTTGTGCTAACCCACAAATCTTTTTAATAAAACTATTTATTTTCTAGGCCTGCTGAATTCCTCATCTGTGTTCCTGTGAAACTGTGAGTGTATTCTCAGAAAGGAAGTAGCATCTAAATCTGGAGGAGTATTACTGTGAGAAGTGTGATGCTGGTGAAGAGCTATCTGACAGATGTATATCAGTCAATTAGCATTGACAAAGTTCAGAATATCATACTGAAAAAACACAAGGGCTGCAATACTAAAAATCAGTCTAAATGGATATGAAATACAAAATGGGTGGATGGCAAGAATATTAGCAGTTAACTGTTGCTTGCATTAGAGAAGCAAGTCTAGGGAGAGTAGCTTACCTAGCCAATTCTGTCTCCCTGATCTTCTGTAGCACTGAAGGAGACCTCTTCCAACACTAGAAACTCCACTGTAAATCTAATGCCGTATTTTAACTTGTTCAATCTCAAGCCAAGGCTAAAACTCCTTTAGTGAGGCTCGTTCCACCTGCCAGAGTTAATACTGTGGAAGAAATGGCCTTAGAATCCAGATTGTCCTGATTCAGAACAGAAGAAAATAAAGAAAAGGAGGAGCTGTGTCTTGCAAACATTTCTTACAATCCCAAGCCCACAAAAGCCTTTGCATTTTCTTATCTGTGAACAGTTCTACTGTATCACCGGGATCTGTGGACTAGACAAAGCATCAGCATGTTATGCCTTGCACCTCCAGGTCTGTGAACTTCCTTTCCTTCTGGCCAGTTGTAAACTCTTTGGGGAGGGTGAGATCCGCACGTTTCACCCTGTGTGTTAGAGCTGGTGAACATTTCTGCGTGGCAACAAATTACAGCACCGCTGGATCTGCTGGTGGCCAAGAGCGAGGACCAGCTCACACATTAACAGGTGCGACTGTGCAGAGAACTCCTCATCCCTCGTCCCCCTTCCCTCCTTCTGTGCGTGCCTGTCCTGGCAAACCACAGCCAAGCTGTCGGACACGCCATTTATGGGGCTCAGCGGCACCGCCATGCCGTTGCCCAGCTCTGCCGGCTCTTCCTCATCACCGAGCTGTGAACCCCCATGTTGTTCCCAGAGGATGGTTCAGCTTCACGTTACGCCAGGACAGCTGCATGGGGTGAGCAGCCCCGACATGCTGGGTCACTCCTGCATCCCACAGAGCAGCAGCCGCCCGCTGCCCCTGAAGCAGTGTGAGCCCCGCGGCTGCTCCCGTCTGCCGTGAATTCACCTCTTCTGGCAGGTCGGAGAGCTGGGGGCTGCTGTGGTCAGCCCACCCCGGGACCTGGTGCCATGTGGTGTGGCTGCCTGCCCGGGCAGAGGAGGAGGAAGGTGTTTGGTGGGGGGATGCTCTGCACTGATGGCGGTCTGGGGAGCCAGCTCAAAGCAGAGCGTCCTGCTAGGGCAGGAAGGTTTGCACCGTTTCCTTACAGCTTGTGTAAGCCCAAAGGTTGTCTGAAACAGCGGCAGTGCAAGCTGGGGTGCTGCGGGCAGCCTGACCGGGTGACCGAGGGGCTACAGGGAGTGAGAGGGGACTGCTCCGCGCGTAGAGGCAACCCGATGCTGTCGCTTGACTGAGAGGGGGCACATTTCAAACAACTCAGCAGAAAGTTTTTCAGTTTTCTCAAGCTGGCCACCCCAATATTCCTGTGCTTACTGGCACGGATAAAACTGCCACTAAACTACTTCTTTTAAAAAAGGACTTTCAAGCAGAGAAAGTTCTCAGGAATGGTTGTTCAAAATGGGCATCTCCCTGTCCTCCCCTTCAAAGAATGACTTTAAGCTCAGGATTGCCTGTCATCCGGAAAGTTTAAAACAAAGATTGCAAAATAGAGACTTGTTGGTATTTCATCTATGGTATGGTATCTATCCCAGGCACCATTAACTTGTCCTTCACCAGGAATCACTCTTTAACCATTCCTATCTCTCTTACATCTTCAACGTGCTGTAACAGATTAATTCCCTTTAATGTGAAATGCGCTATGCAAATACCAGATGTTTTTATTATACTATTATCAGGCATAATTAGCCGAAGGTACTGGACACTGTTGTATATGCCTCCTGAACAGATTGTGCTGGCTTTGCATTAATACCATTTGTGGGCTGCTTTAATCTTCAAAGTGCCAAAGCAGTAGTTGAATCTGCCCAGCTGGTAAAAAGTACACCTTTCAGAAAGTGGTGGGACTAATACACCAAGAAGCAGTGACTTTCCAGAGGAAATATCAGTAAGTCCATAAGAGTGAGACAGTAATGTGCTTGGATTACAAATAAATGGGTTGTAGGAGCTATTTCTTCTCTCTCATACTACCCTTTGCTGTGAGGGTTTGTGGTCTTCATCTCCGTAATATCCTGCTACGTAAGAGTGCTTCATTTTTGGAGTGCATAATGGATCACAGTCATGAAAGACAAAGTGCAACTGGTAACAGCATTTATGTGAACGTCTATGAGTAAAAGGGGAGGGAGTTGGATCAAGTCTTGTCTGGTATGTGCAATCACACCATAAATGCCACCGGAAACCTTGACAACTTGCTGCGTTCCCATTTTCCAGGGCTTGTACTTCCTTATGCTATTTATTCGTTCATGAGAAATAGCTACGTGTTTCCCAAGGCACCACATCTAAAAACTGACGCTCGATTGCCCCCAGGCCTTGGTGTAGCCGTCGGAGCGTGCATCGAGCATCCTCGCGGGAGCCGGGGCAGGTCCGTGGCTGCAGCCTGGGGCAGTGAGCACAGGCGGGTGGCTCCTTCCTCCCCGCATCCCCAGCACCACTTGTCCTGGCAGGCTGCGGTTCCCAGCGACCGCCTCGGACAGGCTTTCATCCCGGGTGAGGTGTGCCCTGTTGTCCTTAACGCACTCGGGCTGAAAAAAGTCGGGGTCGTTATTCCTGACACTAAGTTTCAGTGAAAAGAATAACTGCAAGCCTGGAAAAATTAAATCTGATCAAAGGCTTCAGTGTTTTGAAAAAAACATATATAATAGTTAATCTTAAATGTCTATTTTGAAATATCTCTGAATATCCCAGGCTCTATATTTAATTCTCTCTTTTTTTTTTTTAATTATATTTTTCGAATACAGCAGCTCTACAGACTTTTTTCAAGCTCATGTAGTAACAACCCAAAGTGCTGCTGTGGTATAGGGCATGTGAAAAGCCTTGCTGTGACTAGCAGGGAAGAAGGCTAATGATCATAAGTCAGATGTTATTTCCTGTAACCAGTAACAGTTTATGAGGCCTGTGGAGAATAAACCGATAAATAAATAGCATGGTGTGGGGATCAAGGACAGCACGTAACGTATTTGTAAATGGACTATACATAATTTATTGAAATTAGCATAAAGTTACAGTTTTACAACTCTGTGAGTCTTGAGTTACACATCAGGTGTAACAGAGACACCTCTTTAAATCTTAATATATGCAAAATGACACTTGTTACCTTCAGGTTAAAAAAGAAAGTCCTTCCAGTACAATTAAGAAGCAATTCTTGTCTTCTGACTGCAGTAATTTATGCTTGTTACTTAGACAAAGAAACAATTTTCGCATAATGGAAGTCTTACTTTTGTGATTTTGTCATTTTATTGATACTGCAACAATTTTAATGAAAGTGCATTAACTAAGTAATGGATTATTAAGACTATGCTCCTACAGAGTGATAGAGATATTTAGCAAGACTCAAAAGCAACACCTTAATTAGGTCATATTATGCCAGGAACTTTATGCTCATCAATAAGCATAATATTTGGGCTTAAGTTTGAAGAGGCTTTAGAGAGCAGCCAAACTATATATCCAGAGGTTTATCAACTGATTTGTTTTAGAGAGGTAAAATTATATTTTCCTATGGAGAGGAAGTGTTCATAATCATTTTAATAATTAACATCATCCGCCTTTTACAGCAAGAAGATGGTCTCTGCTGTAGTATTACCTCTTTGGACTTCAGTGATCAGCCAAAGTTTGGAACTGTTGGCTTTAGGAAAAAAAGTTAATGTTGGAGTCAGGTATCCTTGAAGTATCCCTCTGCATTTCCAAGAAATGTTCAAATTCCTGTTCCATGAATTCAGCTTAAGAATAGGACAGAGAATATTTTGCTGTGATTTGATTTTTAAATCCCGCAGTTACTTTCTTCTGCCTCACTGCTCGAAGCATCTTACTGCCAGCACTGAGCCCCAACGTTCAGAGATATATTCAATACATTTGAGTTCTCCTTTGTGTGTCCCCAAATGAAAGGAAGTTGTAAACAGACATAACTGCAGTAAAAACACTTGCATCACTTTCTGTTCTTTAATGGAAACAGGCAAAAGTATTTGTGTAAAAGGATGAACTGTAAACAGTTAAAAAGCAGCTACTGTCTGTGTGCTTTGGTCCGTATGATGTCTTACATGTGTGTGTGTAAGTTCTTCTAAGTCAGAAGGAACTGTAATTATGTGTCTGTGGCAGATTTTAATTTTCAATAGTTTACAAGAAGCTATGCTGTTAACAGATGGAGACCACCTTCTTATCCCAGCGCAGTCACTCATTACAGGATTCTTAAAGATGGGCTCCTGAAGTCTATAGAAAGTCCATGAGAATAGAATTATGTTAAAGAAAAGAAACATTACATTTCTCCATGTGTAATTTGTTGTGAAGACTGAGGACCAACCTCCAGTTTAAACTGCAAGCAGACTGGGGATGGTTCCTGTATCATTTACGGTGTCATCTTTCTGAGAATAAAATCCTCCAAAACCATCCACAGTTTTTACCGGTGACAGTAGGATTGGACCAAAACAGTGTATGTGGCACAGACGTCACTGAGAGAAGCTGCTGTGACTGAAGGAGAAAATTTTTCTGATGTGTGGCACAGAGAAGTCTCCTAATTGCAAGATCTCACAACTATGCAGCAAAACGAGTTTGCCTAATGCAGTAAGAAAATTACTGTAGTGCTCACTCTGGAGGGCCATCCTCGCACCCGATTTGACCTGAGATCCTTTACTTGATTATTCTGGCAGAAATTTTAGATGATAACCTGATGTAGAATCCTACAATGGTTTGGGCTGGAAAGGACCTCAAAGATCATCTAGTTCCATCCCCCCTGCCATGGGCAGGGACGCTCTCCACTGGACCAGGCTGCCCAAAGCCCCATCCAACCTGGCCTTGAACACTTCCAGGGAGGGGGCATCCACAGCTTCTCTGGGCAACCTGTTCCACTGCCTCACCACCCTCACAGTACAGAATTTCTTCCTAATTCCTCATCTAAATCTACCCTCCTTCAGCTTAAAGCCATTACCCCTTGTCCTATCACTCCATGCCCTGGTAAACAGTCCCTCTCCAGATTTCGTGTAGGCCCCTTCAGGCCTTAATCATGGGTAATCACTCTTAAACTATATTTTAAGGAAAGTTACTGTACTTGAGATTTATTAAATACCAAATGGTTTAATTTTGATGTTAGTTTTGCAGATTTAGTTTAAAGATATATGCAGAATTAGCGTGTTGGATAATTAGTTATTTGCAATGTAAGTTCAAAGAGAAGAGAGTTATTCTCGCACCTCATGGCAATAGATTGTCTTTAGGTAACTCAACTAGAATTGTCCAAAAGCTGTTTCAGGGATGAAAGCTCAGAAAGGAGGTACTGCCATGCATTTTGCAACAATAAATAATAAACGGTGTCATTGGTGAAATAATTTGCAGTTTTTAAACTAGGTTTTGAAGTGTTTAATGCTTTATTTGAAACCGACAATTCTGTATAGAATTAGTGCATATATGGCCTTTGAATAAGTAACATTTTGTGGGAGAGCACAAAGAGTAGTTTGTGGGAGAGTATTTATTTTGGCAAAAATCCTCATTTTAAGTCACCCTCAAACCTATCTTTTAGGCAGAAGTCATTTGGGTAGAAGACAAACCAGGGTGGCTGCGGTACCTGAGGAGCTGCTCCGTAGGCGGCGCGTGGAGGCCAGCGGGCTGTACAGCGCAGGTGCAGAAGAAGTGGACAGGTTGGAAATGTGAGATGAGCCTTCTCTTCGGTGTAAACACGCTTAGCTGGCTGCCAGTAATTATACTTGCTCATCCTGCTACTGGAAAGTGTCAGCCAAGGGTTAACAAATTGTGTAGGAAGAAAACAATGGATTTTTTTAAAAAAAAAAATCTTTGAACTGACTGTGAATAATAAAGGAGTCAACAACTCCTACTTTCCCAAAGCACTTTGAGGTCTGTCAATTAAGGTTTACATAAGAGTGTAAATATTATTATTTATTTAAAAGCTCTCACATTTCCCTTCACTTCTTCTTTTCTTCCTCTTCCCCGTTACTTGTTTGTTGGGAAGATGCTATTTGCATTCATGAATATGTGTCCAAAGTGGAAGGCAACGGGAGGATGTGGAATGTAAGATTGGTTGAGAGAGTGAACAGGAGCAGGGGGGAGAGGGGGTGTGGGCGAGGTAAGGGGAGAGACTCTAAAAAGAGTAAGGGAAGGTTAGCAAGAGGGGCATAATATTGGGTTTCTTTTGTGTTTAAAAATTTCTTGCCCTAAAGCATCAGCAGATCTTTGTTTTAGGGTTGGGTTTTTTTTAAAGGACATTTCTTAAACGTTTTAGCTAAACATTCAAGACAAACAATAAAAGATTAGAGCAGCTATGATAAGAAAAGTTTTAAAAATTTATCTGGGCTTTAGTTGTCAAAGCATGTGATATGATTCATGGTTTTGGCATTTTGGCTAAAATCAAATTCAAATTTGTGCTATTTTTTCACGTGTGCCATGTTTTAGTCTGTTCCTTTTTGCCCCTTTGCTGCCTCGCTGCAGGGCTGGGCAGAACTCCCACCTCTCTGAACCCACCGTCCCCCTGTGCCTGTCCTGCAGGCTCTGGGTCAGCGGTCCCTTGCATTTTGGTAAATGGTGACAATAGATACTGGCATATGTTAGTAGCAAAACATCAGCTGAATAGGAAGCTAAAATAAGATACTCCAGGAAGAATGAAAACAATTGTAATGTGTGAGTTTAATGGAAAACCTAGCTATCACAGAGGATGTGACCAAAATAACCCCACTAACTCGTATCCCAAGGATGCGTTTGTACTGAGGCATGATTGTAATGAGAATAAACTGGTTCTATAGTGAAGGGGCTGCTCAGTTACTATAAGACCACAACAGAGTCTCTTTTTCCTTTCAAATACATCTATCTGTCTAAAATTGTTGGCCATATGATTCCTTCATAAAAACTGTCTTTCCTTGTTCAAAATATTTCTTTTCCTTTTTATGCCTGAAAGCCCTTCCTGTAGTTTTTTTTCTTTGTGACTCCTTCACTTCACATTTTACTTCCCTCTCCTGTTCCTGGCATTGGCTCTATTGAATGCTGCCCCTTTGTGACTGTATTCATTACTCAGCTCTGGAAGTATATTAACTATCATAACTCCATTTATTTTTTTGCGTATAATTTATGTGAGATGAAGTGCAAAGTATTGTAATACAGAACCTTGTGATAGGATCCATGTTCTTTATATACATTGAATTTATACATTAAGTGCTTTCTTTTTGCTGTCAAAGTAATCTTAGGAGTTCTTCTTTACTATTTCCAACCCTAGCAGAAATATCAGGCAAAAAATTGTTCTGAGGATGTGTTGCAGCCATACCCACCTGAAGCAGAAGAGTACAGGCTAAGTAAAAGCAGACAATTTCCTGGTAGGCATTGGAGCTTCAAAGACAAATTTGCACTTCTTAATGGAAAATAAATGAATTACCAATAAAGTTGTAGCTTTTACATTCTGTTCCAAAATCAAAGCATCCTCTGTAATGCCAAGGTCAGAGTCTGGCGCAAATATTGACCCCTAGCAAATACCCAGGTGTATATCAATATGGAATTTAATATTCACAAAACATATCTGACTGGGTGTTTTCATTAATAAACTTCATTGCTAAAATGTTTACACGCAGAATACTTTTCAGACAATAGAGAAAGCCAGGGCTTGAATTCTTCCAGGTAATTGCAGAAAGAAGGAAGGTGTTCCTCAGCTGAGCAGGGGTAAGTCTTTAATCAAATAACTGTTCTGGCTGAAATTGGTACTGAAATCAGTGCTGGTTTCTCTGACGATCCGGGCTTTGTGTTTTACATCTCCAGAAGAGGGAAGGCTATTTTACATTAATGCAGTTCCCAAAGTAGCCAACTAGATTTGTTCAAGGTTTCTGAACAAGTCAGAATAGATAATGCTATTTCTAACTAATGGAAATAACAATTCTCTTCAGTAAAGAGCCATGTAGCAGTTTTCTAGAGTCCCGACATCTTGAATGCACAGTAAGTGTTTAGCTGTGCATTCTTTGGATTTGTGGAACACTGAAAATTAAACTAAGCTGTAAGAGAGAGAGTTTCCTGATCTTAGCTGGAGGTCTTGCTCATGCATGCTGTCTTTTGAAGCTGTGTCTACTAAAAGAGCAAATTTCATCATGTGAATATTATTGTTAGTGAATATGTATCTTGGTCTGCTCTGATACCTTTGCAGGATGGATGACTATTTCTTTTACTTCCCTTTAATTATTTTTATTTTAGTTGTGACTTAGGTGCACTTGGTTTACAGTACTAGGGCCTGGGTCTTAAAGATGAACAGAGTTGTCACTTGCTCAGCAAGTATCACTTTTGTGGGGGAGATCTGTAGGGGAGCTTGTAGCACAGCTCTCTGCTATGCAGACATGTTTCTTGCCTGTGTTATAACTTCTTGCAACATATAACAGTGACTGGACAGAGTTCACCTCTCACAGAATTTGCACATGCCAGGAATTTTTTTCTCATTCTGCATTTGAGACATTTTCTGCGGTTGCACCTCCTGCTAACTGCTAGACTACCACAGGTATTATTCCAAGTAGCTGCAGAGTAATCTGGCACCTTTGTGACAGGAAATCAGGACCCTTGACATTTGCTTACTTGCTTTGGTTTATTAAATGTTCCCTATCCAAAACTATTTTTTGAAATTAGGTCAGTTGCTTCAAAGTAAACCCCAAAGGGGGAAGGAAGACCATTGGGTTATTCTTCCTTAGCAGCAGCATCTTTTGAATCTGTGCCGGATGCATGAGAAGTGCTCTGGACTCTCGCTCTGACTGCCCTGGTGTCCCGGGAAGAATTTCAGCCTCTTCTCCCATCCTGAAGGAGGGAAAGTCTTCTGGGACAAATAACACCCACCTTCCTCCCTTCTGGCTAGCTGCTTACGAAGATTCTTACAGACTGACTCTGCAGAAGGTCCACCCTGGACTTCCAAAGACAGACTGTAGATTGCCTGCCTTTGTGTGAGTGACTGGTTTTTCTTTCCTAAAGGTGGTTTTGGGAATACAATAGGTCTGATCTAGGATTGTTCCCTTCCTAAAACATTAACACGGTCAGCGCATAGGATTGTGCTTAGCAAATGGAATGAGTAGCGTTGGAATAAAAATGCTGTGGAAGACGTCACCACGCTTGTGCTGAGCCCTAAGTGGGTACCTGGAACGTGCACATCTCGTACCTTCTCACTGTCAGAGCTGGGTTTCAGAAACAGTGACTCAGAAGAGAATAAGCCACAGCTCAGAGGGACACAAGGATTCCCAGTTAAAAACTTCCTCTGATTTCCTACATGTAGGGCATCAGTGAAAAACTATTATTAGATGCAATGAAGTCCACTTCCGTTAAGAAAACTGATCCTGTGAACCACCAAGCTGGGCCTTGGCTCCATTTTCCATCACTTCTTTCCACTTTGGACTGTTCTCCGCTTCACACAGAAGGAAAATTGGTTTCCTTTCCATGGCCATCTCTCTGCAAACTGCAGCTGAGAAGGGTGAGGCAGGGCTGGTGCTTTCATCCTTGGGCTCCAGCATCATCCGTGAGCAGGACAATGGGGGGCAGCAGGGTCTGCACCAGCAGAGCCGGTGGCCAGGGGAGATGTCCGGCGGTTCCAGTGCCATGCCATGATGCTGCGTACGGGGCTGCGGAGGCTTTTATGATCACCACTTATTAAACATTTTTGATGCTGACGCAGGTGAAGAGTAAGTTCTGACTCACAGCTCCAAAGGCTGGGCGTCTCTGCGGGACCGAAAGGTGCAAAAAGCAAGAGTTTTATTTTTCTAAGTTACTAAGTCACTAAGCTGCTGTGAGATATGACCATGCACACGCAGACAAAGCAGATCTGCTGACTAGGCTGATGGTTTACAGCTTATTTTCTCAGTATAAGTTGCCTGTTGAAAGAGAAAAGATCCAAAGATAGTAAAGCTACAGTACTTAACGCAATCCCGTCCCCCCAGCCCAGCTCCCCACTAAGCTCGTCAGTAGAACAGACAGCAACGCTGGTGACTGCTTTGTCTAATCTGTAATGCCAAGCTGTATTTATTGAATAACATATCTGTGTATCCTATAGTCTTCTTCCTTGCTAGCCTTCTGAATGCAATTATCAAAGGTGTCCTTACATCTTTAAATCTCATTTAGAAGGAGAGCCACAGCCAAAATGCTAATGAGCTCGCCTTAATTGTAAACATTGAGCACTGATAAGAATGAAACTCCATCCTCTGTTCTCAAAGTTGTTCTTACCTGTTTCCTACTTACACCGCTTTTTATCTGATTCTCCTTCACTTCTGTTCTTAGGCAGATTAATGGGCACCTGAACAGACAAATAACAGTACTACATCTTCTTCACACCCTTTTGACAGACTTTTGAGATTGCAAAATATTTTTGGAAAATTATTATTGGAAAAAAGATTACTGAATGATCAGGCGGATGGCAATTTTTCAGTCTGGAACAAACCGTTCCCCAGCATTCACATGAACACATTAGTAACTCGTACTTAAGTGCTGATGGGACGTTTTTTAGAATGTGATAAGTGTGAAACAGCCTGTAGTTTTATCAGTCTCGGTTGCTGCCCCCTCCTGCTAAAAAAAGGTTGATTGTGATCATTAAGTTGCAGGTAGGCAGTGCCTCTGGACTGTAAAATAGGAATGTTAGTGCGCAGTGATGAAAGCAAACTTTGCTCAACACCTGTCTATATATATTGCAGGTTTCAGTGGCTGCCCAGTTGATCCATTCGCTCTGTTGTCTGGGAGGAAAGAAGTGGTAAGTAACAACAACTGAAACCAACTTTTCTTTTCTTCTTTTTTGAACTTGCTTAGTCTATAAATCCAAAGCTCTGCTTTTGCAGCTCAGGGAAAAGCAACAGAGAGCTAATGTGGGGAACTGGAGTAGCATGTGAAATGTCATCCACTTGCCAGTTTTTTCACCTTGTGCTCTTTCAACTGCATTTATATTTTAAGGAAGTGATAAAAAAAATAATAGTTCTAAAAAAAAACCTCGGCTACTTTTTGTCTGCAGATAACTAGATTTATTTTTATGGAATATGATAAAGAAAAAAGCATTTTATTAGCAGCTGTCAAAAACCCCCAGAAATAACTGCCTATAGTATAAGAAAGTCTTGTTTTAACTATTATTTGAATTGAAAAGAAGTGAGATTTTAAGTCATAGCAATCGGTGGTATTGGATACTGGAAAATGGCTAGGATATGATTAATGAAACATTGGAAGGAAATCCTGTCAGTTCGGGTGTTAGCATAGATAGTGTGTAAAGTCTGTGTGCTGCACTATGGCTGTGCCAGGCTATTCGCGATGGAAACATTTTCTTATGCTAATTTGGTTTGATACACGGAGGTAGAAGGAATACATTAGTCTAATGTCGTTAGCTCAACTAATGTGGCAGTAGGCAGAAATCAACTGGTTTCTCAGTAACTTTTATTAGAAGCTCTTCCATTAGATCAGTAAGTCCTTTTAATATCATTACTTTTTCCTCTCTCGATTCTTTACTCTGTGTTCGGGATGGGGTAGATCTGTTGTATGTCCTTGTTGGTGAGATTATTTTTTAATTTTAATTCTAAAAAAGTAATTGTTTTATTTAGATACCTCGTAGGCATTTCAAGTAGTTCACTGATATTTCCTGGCTCTGGCTCCTCAGAGGCAGTGTCCAGTGCTTTGCTTGGTTGTGAACACAAAAATTAATGTTTGGGATTCGTTTTCTCTCTGCACTTGCTTAGAAATTCATTCTCTTTACTAGTTTGTTTTATACATTTTCTTAGTTTTGCTGTGTGTTAGATTTAAGCTTGTGAGCAATAAGTTTCAGGGATCCATAGGAATAAACAGCGAGCACAATGCTATTTTTTAAAATTTTTTTTTNTATCTATTTGTTACTTTACTACTACATTAGCTGAAAGTTTACATCCTGGCTAAGCCTGCCAACATATTCAGAGAAAAAGCCCCAAGGTAGTGGCTGGTGCCAAAGCAAAGACAAGACTTGCTCCTAGCAAGGCTGAATCATTGCTGGTGTTTATTTAATCGTTGCCTGTTCTGTTGCACCAGGGATTTTGTGGCTGCCATGGAACAGGTTCTGGGGCAAAATTATCAGCTGATGTAAAGCTACCGAGTGAATTTGTGCTGGCTGAGGATCTTTCCTTTCCTGTCTCTACATAATGTGCTTCTGTGTTGGAAATGAAAATACTGGGGAAAACCCAGTGTTTCTTCAAGCTGTGTACTAGAAGGATTGCTATGCAGCTTGTTAGTTACTCCTACGAAGTACATGGGTAAATATTCATATTTCCTGTCATTTAGTCGGATATCAGATTAGCTGATAAATCCCTTTTTAACATAAAAACCATAGCAAAGTGGTGAATGACAAGAAAGCAATGTCTTTTTGTAGAAAAGCTGAGAGAGCAGAAAGAGCGAGAGAGGGGAAATCCTGGCTGAACCCCAAAACTTGATGTGGAGCTGCTTAAGCAACCCGTAGGCACACATATGGTCATTTGGTGGTTGTTGCAGTTATTACCAGTCGGTTTTGAAAATACTGCTATGTTCTCCAGTATTTTTATTTCACCTTGATTTGACTGGGTCTGTTCCCTGGGAGGTGAGATTTCTTTAAGGCTTACTGCTTCGTAGTTCTTATTTCAGGCACAACGTGGCCTTTCAGTGGGCTGTCATGGGTGGAGAGGTACAAACAATACCATCCAGGCACGTGCAAGGGGTAGTTCATACTCTCTGTGTTAAGTCCAGCAAAATAAATATCTTTACAACCGTTTCTGATTTAAAACTGAAAAGCACCGAGAGTCTAGCCCTGCGACAGAGGCAATGCTGTTACAGTCCAATGAGTCACTGAGGAACGCAATATAGGGCAACTGCATGACACCTAGTGTTGCTCAAATAATTCCCCTGAGACTTTAACTCTTTGAAATGCTGCAGTGAGAGAGTCAGTATGGATATAAAAACCACAGGAGCCCACTTTGGCTTTGGCTTTCTCTCTTATTTCAGAATTTAAATGCCATTGATTTCCATCTATCTCCCTCTTAGGAGCGGGAGGTTTCAGATTCTTTTGGAGTTAGAAAGGATGTCACACGTAGTTAGCATTTTCCAAAGGTGAGGAAAGACTATACTTACAAAGAAAGGAGCACACACGATGGTGTGAGAGGATTTGCCGCGAGGTTCACTGAAACGGACTGGATTACAGTTTGCGCAGGCATTAGTTTTCAGACCTTTGCAATATGCATAGCGTATTTTGACCTGCCACTTTCGGGAGGAAATTAGCTCCCATTTCAGCACAGCTCCAAGCAGGTGGATATCCAAAGTGCCAATGCTTATCCGGATGCGAGCTCCACGACTACACCCTGGGTGCAAGCATTCTGGCCAGCGTCCTGCCAGCTAAGGCGGGAACCGGATGCACAGCGCTGAGACACCCGGGCTGGCACGGGGATGGGCAGAGCTCATCACTCCGGGCACCTCATCCAGCAATTGTGGCTATCGTGCCTTTGGACCTGGACCGGTGCGTCCAGCTGAACGTAGCTCCCTGTTGCGGCGCGCATCGTCACCGGCCCATCCTCTGCCCGTTCTCTAACATGTTCCCTTGCAGTGTAGTTGTTATGTCTTCGGTGTTCAAAAGTAAACCACTATTAGGGTTTTCATTGTAATTTATATCTTGCGTCAAATGATGTTGGTCCTTTATACCACGCCTGACGTCAGCCTTTCCAAAGAGGCAGCTAATGTGAGCTGCCAGGGAATGATGCAGTTAGCTTTGCCACCCACTGCTCTGCTCCTCTGCAGCACCCAGATTTTCTTCTGAGTATTTTCTCAATTTGTTAACATCTGTATTCGGGCCAAGGAAGAATTCTTTGAAGGGAAAATTGTAGAATGTAGGTTATACCTGTAGCACAGCGATTAATTAACAGTAAGTAGCTGTGGCCAGGACTCTAGCAAACAGAGTATCAGGTGGCTGTAAACTATCTTCTCAGCTGTTCCTCTTAACAAGAGTTGGGATCTGGAGAAAGCTGACAGCTTTGGTAGCACTTCAAGGATCTAGATAGTTCGGCTTTCATCAGTCCTTGATACCAGTCACACAGGATGGCAAAGCCAAATGCACAAGGCCAATACTGTAAGGACTTCTGGTATTCAAGTCTACTTTCCCAAATCAGAGGTCGACTAGGAATCATATGAATATTTTTATATACATATCTATAAAAAAACTTCCTCCACAGAGGTAGTCAACTGTCATTCTGGAATATTTAATCACACAAAGCAAAACCAGTAATAATACATGACGTACCTGTGGGATCCTGGGCACCTCAGGAACATGAGAAATGCTTATTATGAAAAAACATCCTGATGAATTCTTGAAAAGGGAGAGTTTATTTAGGAGACACAAAGGCAGTTTGTCTACTGAAGTTTTCAAGCTCCAGTTTCTCCAGTGAATGCATCAGCTCAGTTTCCATACAATAATCATGCAGGCTGAATCCTTCATTTCCATACTGAGCGTAACAGAAGAGCTGTAAAAGCACTGATGGCATCTCTAGGGGTGGTGGTATCCAGCATCTTCTGTGTCTCTCCATGGTGTGAATATGTTGTCAATGCAAGTTCACATCTGAATTTCCAACGCATTTTCACGATTGCATTTCACTTAAGAAGCACTTGTGCTGAGCAGTTATATTTTTTAGAGCGCTTTAAATGCTGAACATGTATAAATGAAACCCGTTTAACAAGACGGAGGTGTTCTGGCATGGGTGGGGCTTGGAGGTTGTTCTGGCATGGGTGAAAATATGAGAATTTGCTTCAAGCAAATGGAAACCCTTGTTGAAACAAGCAAGAGTGATTTTCTTCCATCTGTTCTGAGATCTTCCTTTGTATATCTTGGGAGCTGCTTTGGGTCTTACGCCACAGATAAAGAATGTTTAAAAGCACAGCTTTGCTGATGGGATCGTAGAATAATTTTTCCTGCTAATGTGGAAGGGGAGATACTCTTTTCTTTGTGGAGTGCCAGAAAATATACCCTCCTCTGTTAAAGTAAGACATGAGTGATTTTGTCTGTGACATTTCCTTCACAGATAAAGGAGGAGGATGTGTGGCTTACTGGCATGGGCAGGGACAAAACATTTTTACCATCAGCTACATAAAGGATTATGATTAAATGAATGATTAATTATAATCCTTTAGAGTGGCTGCTAAATGCACATGAACCTTGTTTATGGGAGCATGATACCAGCTCTGACAGTGACTTTTGGAGGCTGGGTGCAGGTGCCCTGTTTACAAGGAGCATTGTAGGCAAATTTGCTCACTGACGTTTCAGCTGCGTGTGTGTGCCAGACACGGCTGCCACAGAGCAGCTTTGCCCGCAGAACTGACCGAGTCATGTGGCAGAGAGGGTGGAAGAGACAGACCTAAAGGTGAGGCTTTTCTGGGTAGGGTTCACTTCTCCCATCCTTTCCACTGAGTTTTTGTTCACGCTGGATGAGCTGACCAACAGCCTTACAAGCCTGGAAAAGTAGAAGTATTATCATATATTGCCTTGGCTCCCCATGGTCACCCTCTTTCATGTGCCTTCCTCTGGCTTCTGAGGTTGGTGAAGTAAATAAGGAGGGCTCTTCCAGGTTTTGGTTCAAGGAACAGCTGCTGCCTCCTCTTGTGCCTGGGCTAGGTCTGTCACATGTGCCTGTACCTCTGCCAACAGGATTTGGCCATGTGATATCTTATTTTTTAAGTTATGATTGGTTAATGTTAGAATGCACATCAAATGTGCTCAAAAGGGGTCAAGAAGGCAGATGTTCAGGCAGAGAGCCTACGTGAAATGGGTGAGCCTGACCTTGCTGCCACTTGCAGCTTCACTTGCAGCATCAGCAGTGGGTTACAGGCAAATATAGACCTGCAAATGGCCACTGCTGTCTAATTACACTCTTGTCTAGTCATTCAGCAAGCATCATTCTGGAACTTGAAACTCTGGGATTTTCCTCCACCTTGCCCAGGGTCACATTCCCCTCCATGCTTCCATGGGAATGAACCAGTAAAGGCAACAAGAAGACTGTGTTTGGCATACATGACACAAATTGCGAGTGCTTTAGGGAAGAACTTTCTTTGCTAAGGTCTGTGTAATGAATTGCCAGTTTGGTAAAGGCAGTCAGTTAATTCCAGAATGTGGAAGAAAGCAGAACACTCCTCTCACTTTTTGCTGAAATTAAAGAAATGCCTAAGGTTTGGAAAGCAGAAGAATATTTGCTTTCATGACAGTTAAAAGTGAACAAAAATACAGGCATGAGATGGAAATAATTTATTTTAATTGTGTAAATTGCACGAATAAATCAACTGTGTGGTTTAAAAAGTAATTGAGAAAACAATTTTGCAAATAAAGGAATAATTCATAAAGATTAGTAAAAAGCTGTGTTCAGGGGCAAATTACTTCCACTCCATTTCCATCTCTTTTGCTCTTAATCATATTTCTCACCATTTCTTAACCTATTGTAAGTTAAATATTTTGACTGCACAAGCATTTTAAGCAGCACTACTTTGTTAGCCACAGATCATGGCTCCCTGGCCTGAGGTGGAAAAACCTGAAACCAATAACTATATTGGGGACTCTTCCAAACAAAACCAGAACATGGCTGGGAAAGAAGGAGAAAATCACAAAGGTAATTTGTGCTCACCTGTGAGTTACAGAGATGTATAAGTTTGGGGGCTCCTTGGAGAAGACGGAAAGTAATTAAACCATTTTTAATGTTCTATTTCATCAGGCAACGTGGCTTCACTTGGAAATAAAGGTGAAATTCAACCTGCGTTTTCCACAATAGCCTTGATAGATGAGACAAGGCCAGAAGAAAGTGACCCATGGGCTCTGCCGGAACTGCAGGACACTGGGGTCAAGTGGTCAGGTAGCCATTTCTTCAGTAAATAAGTTACCTGCATTTATTTTTTCCATCGCTCCCGCTCTGTTTCTCTCAATTATTTTTCTGAAATTATATTTGCTGCAGAATTGAATTTAAGATTTGAGGAGTTTTCAGATGTAGTCTTTATATTCTGTCTTGTTATATTTAGTCAGTTAAGAAGAATCTGGAAGTGATGCTGCTTACCCTCCTTAAACCACAAGGAGATATATGGAAAACAATCCAAATCTATTAGGGTTTTATATTCGGGCTCCTATTGGTCTTTTTTCACTCAGTAGGATGACTGTAAAAATGAGGACTTCATAAGGCTTTTGCCATAAGCCGAAAGCTTTCACATGGTAAAACTAGGTAAACAAACTATCTGATTCTGCAGTTAAAATTTGATAAAGAAGAAGAATATTCTTTCAGATTTAATCATACATGGAAATCACAATACTGGCTTTGACACTGTACTCTCTGCTTGTGTGCTAGACTGTTCCAGAGAGAACACCAGATACAACAAGCAAGTATTTTATGCATAATGTATTTGTTTTGCAGAACTGGATAGAAAAGGAAAAATCATTCGTGTACTCTACGGGATAGGGAAGTTTATTATGTTACTGGGATTACTCTACTTGTTCGTGTGTTCTCTGGATGTACTGAGCTCTGCTTTTCAACTGGTAGGAGGTATGAAAATGTCTAAAATATCAAGAATAAACTATGAAAGAGGCAGTAAATTTCATCTGAGTGACTAAATTACAAGTATCATTCTTCAGTAACATTCTCCATAGATTCATGTGTTGAGATATAGATTCAGAAGAAAGTAGTTCTGATTAAAGACTGACCTTTATTTGTTTGAAAGGACCTTTCTTTCTCAAATTCCAAAGAGCTGTTGATGTAGGGATTATATGCCCCAGTTTCTTAGTAGGTTCCTGTTACTTTAGTGGCAGTTTACATGAATACATCTGTGAATAAATCTGTCCCATGTGAAAGACATTTCAACAAGGTGAAATATGAAAATTGCACTCTTGATCAAAGCATCCAGCACTGAACTGTCTCCCAAATCTTTCAAAGATGAAAACTATTGAAATGTATTTTTTTCATTTACCTATCTCCAAGCATTGAATTGTGCTGATGGATTCAGAAGTAGTTATCAGAGAAATATGTGAGCTTCTGTGGAAGTATTTTGGATTTTTGGCAACATGGAAAGCTACAGGAACAGAATTACTCAGGATGATTAAAATAATTTTCCTTGATGTAGTAACCAAAAATATCTAGGTAGTCATAGCATTTAAATCTATGCACATGTGGGTTTTTTGTCCTACAGTCTTTCCTCTAATGGCTGTGGTTTTATATGGTTCTCTGCAGAGTTCAGTAGAGCTTATTCAGTCACTGAAATGAGAGAATATAAAGTATTCTCTCATAATGGAGAAGCTGAGAGTTCAGGACCTGAATTGGGATCCCTGAGCTACATCACCTTGTACATTTTTTTTTGGCTGGCAAGCATGGCTATATATGTATCAATTAAATGGCTGAATGATCTTTAATTAAACACTCTGATAATCCCTATGGACTTCACCTTGTACTTCCCTCACTCTGAGAATATGTTTTTTGTAGGTAAAGCCGCAGGGGACATTTTTCAAGATGATTCAGTGCTGTCTAATCCTGTTGCGGGATTGGTGATTGGAGTTCTGGTGACCGTTATGGTCCAGAGCTCCAGCACTTCTTCATCCATTGTGGTCAGCATGGTGTCCTCCACATGTAAGTCTGCTTACAGTATCTTCTTAGAGATCACTCACAAATCTTGGTCTGGGGTGCAGACATTCCCACCTGTGTTCAAGTTGCAGAAGCTTTGGGTGTAAGCATAGAGACCGAAGGAAAAGATTTTCACAGCTGTTGCCCTGATACAAATTTTTAAAAAGTAATAATAATAATAATAGTAGTAGTAGTAGTAATAATGGCAAGTCCATAACTGCAGTGAAAATCGTTGGAAGCCTTGGCATTGAATACATTAATTTTGGAAGTATCTGCGTACTTTTCTCATGTTAGCCAGTTACTGAACTTCATTTGTTTCTGTGGCACCATTTCAAAATCCTGCATTAAGTAGGAAAATACCTGGGAAAGAAGAGACTTTATCTTACTCTTGCCCTCTAACATGTGGTGAAAAGGAACAAGCATGGGCTGCAGTTTCAGCGGGGATCGTGGGACTATAGGAGTACCAAATTCCCAGGGGGCTTGATTAAAGCAAACCTATCCGGATTGGAGTGCCTAGTTCCAGCGACGTCAAGGGAAGTCAGGATTCCAGTGACATTTGTAGATGTTAATTTTTATTGCAGCAAATAGCTTGCTGATGACCTGATTTTTTTCATTCAATGCTTCCTTTTCTGCTTTCTAGTGCTGACTGTTCAATCAGCTATCCCTATCATAATGGGAGCAAACATTGGCACCTCAGTTACAAACACAATTGTGGCACTCATGCAAGCTGGGGACAGGAATGAGTTTAGAAGGTATTGTACTTAAACACTACCTCTGAGAAGTTGCTTTTCTTCCTTCTTCATAGGTTTTCTTCTACATTCCCTATCACTACTACTGCCATTCAACCTTCCTACTGACCAAAATTTGAATGTCTAGTTAGGAAAGTCACAAGCATGGCCATGGCCAAGGTATAATGTTGTCTAGATATATGGCTTCATATACTTGAAGAAAAGCATAATGGCTTCCTTTAAAAGTTTTGAGGATCTATAAGGATCCACCATTTTTAACTGGATCTTGAACAAGGACAAATTTTCAACTGCTCCCACTATATCACCCACCTTTGATTATCCCTTAATTATGGGAGGGCTGTACAAGAAGTTAATATTACAGATGTGGTCTGGCTGTCAAATATATACAGTGACAACTTTTAGACTTCCACTTGACATTGTTAGTGAGAGAACTCATGGCAGACTGGAGATGGACAGTAAACTTGGGAGAGATATGAGACTTTGGTACCTTGTAATTTATGGCACACCAGATGTATGGAATACACTTAGCCAAAACATATTTCTCCACGATTTACTGTCCCAAATCTTTGACTGTCACTTAAATTCTAACACCAAAGTAGCCTGTTAGTATCTGGTCAGGATAGGAACCTAAATTACAGGATTAGCATGTCAAGGAATTTTTTCTCCACATTTTCTTTCTTCACAAGGCTTAATTTAAGGAGCTGTATTTTAAAACAAATACAGAGAGATTGCCGAGAATTAAGAGGACCACAGGCAGCTATTAGGAAGGTGGGAAAGAGTGCCTCAGGGAAGAGCTGTGGCACCTCAGGCTCTGGAGGAGAGGCTGGAAGGGTGCTGTACACACATGGTTTGCAAGAACATGTGAGAAGACTGCAAAGAGCCGTCTTCTCCCATGAGTCAGGGAGAACAGGTCCCAGAGGCAACACCTGGCTGAGGATTAAAAATGTACCAAAAATAGGTGAGAGGCAAAACAAATGTAGGCTGAACAGCCACTTCTTTCTTCAGACAAGTACTCTTGGCAGCCTCATGTTAAGGATCAATTTTGCCTTTTCTAGTTTGTTTTGTTTCACTCACCTGGCTGGCTCTTTCACTCGGTCAACAGCATGGAGACAACTTAGTGCTCTATAACAAAGTAGCTGTCTCCTCTGACCCCAGCAATGAAATGATTCCCATCTTGAAATGGGCTTCATCCCCACCTCTATGATTTCATATTTAATTGATGTTGTGCACATGTTGTTTAATTAAAAGCAGCTCCTTTTTTTAATTTCTTCTTGCAGAGCCTTTGCTGGGGCAACAATCCATGATTTCTTTAACTGGCTTGCTGTGTTTGCGCTGTTGCCCATTGAAGTTATTTCTGGCTATCTTTACCATCTCACCAATGCTATAGTTGAGTCCTTTCATCTTGAAAGCGGTGAGGATGCCCCTGAGCTACTAAAAGTTATCACCGACCCCTTTACAAAGCTCATCATTGAGGTAAGCTCTTTCTCTCTTCAAGGAAGCTACTTACTTGATTCAGTCACAGCTAACCAAAATGGTCTGATGTGGAGGGGGGGCTCCCACTCACTTCTCTGTGTCCTCGGGGTAAAGCTCATTAGCAGATGGATTCATATTTATATTCATATTTCATAAAGCACCAGCTCTATATTTCCTGTTTCTGTACCTCCCCCACATTTCCTTGTAATGATGATAGACCTAGCTAGGAGGACTGGGAAGGCAGGTGAGGACAAATACAACCATGTGAGATGGATGGCATGACAGCCTGTTGCCTAGACATTGGCAGATAGTACTAGCTGAGACAACCTAGCACATCCAGAAGATCTGCATAGGACCTGAAGAGATGACACTGAAATTATGGGAAACTCACACACATGTAGAGGGACAGCTGGAGGCCAGGGGGGATGTGCACAGCTCCTAAAATGACAGTAAATGCATTTAGGCAGTTGTGTCAGTGTAGTTATTTAAATAGAAAGGGTGAGATGAAGTGGTGGATGATTTGAGAAGAATGAGACACAGAGTGTGTGTGTGTGTGTGTGTGTGTGTAGAGTTGTATCTTTTTGTGGGAGTAAACCCCCTCCTACCTGGGAGGTATGGCAGCGGCTCCAGCATTAGAGATGGTCATGCAGGCTTTACGTGGTTGAGCTTCTGAAGGGAGTTATTTGATTAGAGCTGAACAGAAGTGTGTGATGCAAGTTGGAATAATGCTTTTTTTTTCTTTTTCTTTTCTTTTTTTTTCTTTTTTTAAAGCTTGATAAATCAGTAATAAACGCAATTGCTACCAATGATGAATCAGCAAAAAACAAGAGCCTGGTAAAGATTTGGTGTGTAACTGAAACCAATGTGGTGAGTATCATGCTAAATTCATTGTCGGTTCCTCAGGAAATGTATTACTGATCTGTAGCTGACACTCCTTGTCATAGGATTGTGAAATTATATTTTTAAATGCAGTAGAAAAAAAAAAATTAATGTAGGTTCTGCTCCACTTAAACCAAGGATGTCATACCACCGGTGAGTTTGACCTGGTTGCTTTCAGTACCATGCAGGCCCTTGCTTATCAGCACTGGTGGTTTGGAGCCAAGCCTTTTACTCCTTTCACATCCAAATGCCTTTAAACTCCAATACTCCTACCAGCTCCCTGAAAGTGGAAAAAATCTGAGATATAGGCCAAAGAAAATATCTTTTTGCCTACCGTTTATCTATTGATCTAACCAGCTTTAGTCTTACGTGTGTTAGGGTGATCTGGTGGCAGCTGGTTATTTGCAGCTTGCTTGGAAAACTGCCCATGGAGAAAGCCTCCGTGGGGCTATGTCCTGCCATTCTTCACCCAAGAAACAGCACTGCAGCTTGAATGAATCTGTTGCCCAGATTGGCACCAATGAGTATTTTGGTAAACTGTGGAGCTGAATGTTTGGGTTGCATTGTTCAGCTAACTAACAATTAGAGCATTAAACATCCCCTGGATCTCTAATTACACTACTTTACTTGTTCGTATGTATAGAAAAGTAATTCCTGAAGTCCTGAGCCAGAAGATACTTAAGGACACATGGTAGAGATTAAAATTAAGAGCTTGGGTTTTTAGAGGAGTGCAGCTCCTATTGAATGACGGTCTGGATGGCCAGTGAAATGCTAGCTAGGGAGATAGTGCCAGAAGCAGAGCTGTGCTAACGTGAGACTCTGCTCAGGTTACGCTGCTGAGGAGCTGGGTATTTCATCTCGGGGGAGGCATGATGCTCTGGCAGCTGTACTACTTTCAGGCCCCCATCCTGCACTGCCTGGGCAGGCACAGCCTAACTCTCAGTGAGGTCTGAGCCTCTGAGTCCCACAGTCCCCCCACTCTTAGAAGACAAACAACTACACGGGAAGTGTAGGCTGAGGGTTACATTTCCATATACACTTTTTTCCTGTGTTCGTCTATATTTTGGCTATGTACTACTGCCCAAGCATATAGTCAAATTAAAAAAGCACACGAAACCCCTACAAGCTTGACTTGAACTTGGTGGGGGAAGAGGAAGATCATTTAAATGATTTACATTCCTAGTGGGTTAAACTCATTTCTGGCAAAAATGATTAAACAGACTTATGGCAGGGATAAATACATGCAGACCCCATATGTTTAAAGCAAAACATAAGGATAAACATTTTGATCTAACTCAGATGTCTGAAATAAATTTCAGGAGGGTGAGAAACAACATTGTGTTGCATTTGTAAAGGCTGACGCGTTGGGGAGGCTGGAGACCAGGCACCCCCTGAAGATGTGGGAGCACTGGGTCCACCCCTGGCTTTGCCCATCTGCATCAGCTGGAGGGGGAATGTGAATGAGGGAGTCTGCAGGCAGTGCTCAGCAAAAAAAAATACCATTTCTTTTTCCTTGTTTCTGCAAAAGAGAATCACTCAAACACATCTTAATGATACCTCTTGTTCAGCAGTGTGGTTCAGAGTCCATTTGGCTGTTAGCTGCTCTTGTGGGAGTACAGTTCAGTTGACAAACTCTTCCTTAATCTGTGTAAGGACTTATGGACCTAGCGTCAGAATGCAATACATCTGGGCTAGGAGCTCCTATAAGGAAGGGTTTATTGCTGTAGAAATGGAAATTCAGGTTGAGCTCAGTAATACTAACGTGCTAGAAATTAGGTCTTAGCTCTTGAGCTTTAAAAAGGAAAGTTGTAGCAGCATTTCTGTTTCTACAGTCAGGAAAACAGGCACAGAAAGGCAGCATGAGCAGCTTGTGCTCATCCAGCAACAGAGGCGGAACCAGTACTGTAGTATTCTGAATCAGAGTCCTGTGCAGTACTCACCAGACCATTCATTGCTGTTAAGATGACAGCAAAGAGGTCCTTCTTTGATCCAAGGACTCTGTGGCACTGGCTGGAAAAGGAAGGTAGCGGTCCCCCAGCTGCAGCCAGACATGAACAGATACCAGCAGTTAAGGTTCTTAGCTAGTGATGACTTGGTGCTATGGTTATTACAATGTAGAAGGTTTGGGGGATATTTTAATCTTTAAATGTTGTATTGATTGACTTGGGTAACAGCACAAGTGTTTATTTTAAGTGTTATATTTGCTTTGTCATTAATGTGGTGCCAGCTTACGCTCCAGCTTACAAATCTGGTTTTAGTTGATGAATGCTTGGTTGTAGTAAAAACCTAGAACTTTACATGAGATCTTAATGAAGGGCTGTAGGTGATTGAACTATCATCTGCTTTGTCTGGCGATCTTCAGACACTGCAGAATGTCACAATTCCACCTTCGGAAAACTGCACGTCTCCTGACTTTTGCTGGACTGAAGGAAACACGACATGGACCCTCAAGAATGTAACTGAAACAGAAAACATCAGTAAATGTAAGTAGTGGAACTATTTCTCCTTCAGTAATATGCATATAGCTTCGTAATGGCGTTAACAGACCACTTCAGAGGTATATCAAGAGGCACTCGCCTGTGTATGGACACAAGGTACTCGTGTAGTCAGAGCAGCCCATGCTCTGTTATAGATACACAGCTGGAGTTACCAGCATCATCATGGTATCTGGCTGCAGATGGATCTCTTTCCATGCTCCCTGATATCAGTAATCGATGTCTTCAGTATCATGTCACCCTTGCTGTTCAGGTGACTTGGAGCTACAGTTACTTTGCTGTAATGGTTGCTTGGATATCGCCATCCCTCTGCACGCCCTTCGGGAATTTCAACAGCCCTTCTCAGGCACACAGCCCCCTCTGGGAAGAGCTGGCCCAACATCCAGCTCGGAGCACACCAAAATTTCCTCACACCGTTGTATTCCTCTCCCCCGCACATGGTCACCCAGCTTCTGCCTGCTCCGCAGGGGTACCCGCTGTGCATTTTATAAGTGTGTCCATACCACAGCCTCTCTTGCCTGCCTTAGACATGGCTTTTGTGGAGCAAGGGAGGTGCATTTTCACTCTTTGCATCACCCCCTCAAGCTGTGTGTGCTGTGGTCCCATTTTCTTAGTGGCATGCACGAAAACCAGAGAGAGGCTTGGGATCAGAAGCAAAAATGTGGCTAGGCCAATTCATTTTTCTTTTCTTTTTCAGGCCGGCATCTCTTTGCAGACGCAGACCTGCCTGATCTTGCCATCGGTCTCATCCTTTTGGCTTTGTCCCTGCTTGTTCTGTGCTCCTGTTTGGTGATGATCGTTAAGCTATTAAACTCTGTGCTTAAAGGACAAGTGGCAAGCGTTATCAAGAAGACAATCAACACTGGTAATTATCTGCTTTTCCTGAAGATTGTTTTCAGGAATGACAAGGACACTGAGCATGTTTATTGAAACCTCCTGTTCTGGCAAATATTATAGAATAGTTTAAAGAAAACAGTATTAAATCAAGCTCACACACCCTCCAACATTTTTTCTCCTCAGCATGTTATTGTCTTTCTTTTAACAATCTATTAGCGAACAGCTTTCTTGTAAACTGCAGCAGATTAACGGCAACAGAGACCAAAGTCCAGGCTCTGTTTCTTGATGTATAATCATTAGCTGTTAGAAATGTAATGTTCCCATCCTCAAAAGATAGCACTGAAGTGCTGAGATTGTGATTGCCTGCTTTGGCACAGAGCCTGCATGTTTCTTCTAAAGTAAGTTGAAAAAAAGTTTGTAGTGATTAATGATCTAATTCCGTTTGCTTGACCTGTTCCATTCCTTAACCCTCTTTTCAGTAGGATAAGGCGGCCCTGACTAGTGGTACTTGCTGTCTTTCCTTGTGTTCTTCAGGTGGTTTTTTTCAGCCTGGATCCATTGAGTGCAAATGTGGTTATTTATTCACTTGGCTGCTTTTTCTTCATCCTCCCTTGAATGGAGAGGTTAGAACCTGTAGCAGAGAAAAGCACCCCTGGCATGTCTCTGGTTGTGGTTGAAGAGAGGATTCACAGAAATGGGGAAGGCAACAAAGCGATCCCCATGCTGTCTTCTCTTCTCTTCTCCTGGGCAAAGAACACTGCCTGAATCACAACCAGCTGCCAGTTACTGTTCATTTGTGACCTACTCTGTCTTCCTCTGTGTCTACCCAACTGAGTAGTTCCTGACTTCTTGACTTGCTCATAAATCTGCAGCGCACAGGGGACCATTCTGTCTCATTTCTCTAGTCAGTCTGATTAGCTTTTCTTTGTGAATGTTAATAAGTGATTTTTTAGGAGGTAACTGACTTGACACTAGTTAGAACAACCAACCTGATTTTCTCAGAAGGATCTTCAGAGCTTTCTGAAGATCCGATCCATGTAGCAGGTACCTGGTTGCCAAAACCAAGACACACTAGGCTCTTAGAAGATATTGTGTCGAGCTCTGTGGAAAGATTTCTGGTACCTAATTGCATTACAACATAAATGCTACCCCGGGTCAGCACAAATGTCTCCCTAGTCTGGTATCCACCTCAAAGTGTGTCTGGTGGTGGAAGGCTGGAGAGGCAGTATGGGTAAATTAGAGTAGTAGAACCATCTCTGACCCAAAATTGTCATGTAAGAGACGATATGCAAACAATGTATTTACATTTGAAATACTTAATAGTCTTTTCACTGCTATGTTACTAAAGACGATGTTCTCCCTCTATTTTTTTTTAGATTTCCCATTTCCTTTTACTTGGCTAGCTGGATACCTGGCTATGCTTGCAGGGGCTGGTATGACCTTTGTTGTCCAAAGTAGTTCTGTTTTCACATCTGCTATTACACCCCTTGTTGGTAAGTTATCAAAGTTGTACTCTTTATCCCCATGTTTATCTTCTCCATCATTCTGAAACCACTCAATCCTGTTTATTTTCTCCTAGGCATTGGCGTTATAAGCATTGAGCGTTCTTATCCCCTAACCTTAGGAGCTAACATTGGCACAACCACAACAGCTATACTTGCAGCTTTAGCAAGTCCAGGGAGTACATTAAAATATTCATTACAGGTCAGTATAAACCAATGCTTCCTTGACTTCATTTAGAAGTTGCAACTTTTCTGAAGAAAAAAGTGACAAAATTGGCTGTGATGCAAATATGCCATGGATGTCACGCTTGATTTTGAGCTATTAATGGCAGCTTGTTCATGTCAACTACTCCAGCAAAAAGCTTTTAATAAGCATTCTCAGAATGTCATTATATAGTAAAATCTTGCTTTCATAAATTAGTCTTGATCTGATTGAATTAATTCAGAACTGAGGGTTGGCCACTAATTTCTGTAAGTTCCTTCCTCAGGACCCTAACTCTGTTCGTGCAGGGTATGGGGATTCCTGTAACTTAAATGAAGGTTGCACAACCTGTAAGATGGCAAACTGTGTACCTACCTGAGGTTGCAGTGAGCATCGTGGCATCTATTTTCTCATTGTAAATCTAATCTGAGTGGGTTTTATTGAATTCCTTGTTGCCACAGACTATTTGAAAAGTAGGCAGCCTGGCTTTGGGCTCCCATTTACCACCTGGTAAAGAACATTCCAGGAAGCAGATAACATTTGAATGAACCCTCTACATCAAAGAGTGAAAAGATAATAAGGTTTCCTTTGTGAAAAGGATGAATGTTTTTTACTAGCCACAATAAATAAGGAAAATTACAGAAGTCATTTTATTGTCCTCAGGCATGATAGAACAGATGTAATCATGAGAAGATACTATCTTGACCAAGCTCAGATTTCGTGATAACTTACTGGTTTTATAACTTTAAAAATAAACCCCTGTACTTTCATATTTACTTTAGTTTGATAACAGTGGTAGAATGAAAATAAGGTGGGCAGGGAATGTACTGTTTTGTTCAGTATATGCTTATTCTGTCTAAGCAACTTCTGCAAGCTTTAGCAAGGAGATGTCTCTTCAGGCTTACTTTTAAAAAAACAGTTTTGAAGCATGTGAATCAAATGATTATAAAAGACTCAGACAAAGAATCTCCTCAGGGCCCTATGAACTTTTAGCTAATTTTTGGAAAAGCAGGTTTGTACCATCAGCAATTTCTCAATAGCCTGCATGCAATATTTAATTTACTCTTCCTATCTTTTAAGTGAAAACTTACGGATGCAGAACCCAATAATGAACAGTTCTTGTGTAGTTCTCATGCCTTATTTACAACAGGACTGTTTCCCTATAGCTGTTTGGTTTGTCAGCTTCATTCTGATGGACTCCATTTCTTGCATTTGAAAGCTGCATTTTAAGACTTCTCCAACTGCAGGGAGATGTGTCGTCTCCTCTAGGCTTGCCTTGTTTCCAAATGCTGTCCCCTGTTTGTAGGTAGTGATCTTCACAATGTGTGAGGTATTACCCAGCTGTTGCTTCCTGCTAGGAAAGGCCCTGCAGTGAAATAACATGAAAGACAAGAAAACACAGTGGGAAGCAGGGGAAGGGAAACTATGGAGTCTTAGTGCCACTGGAAGTTTTTATCATGTGAATAGGAGCATTTAAAGGCATTTTAGTTAGTGGACTTCTCAAATGTTTTTGCTTTCAGATTGCCTTGTGCCACTTTTTCTTCAATGTCTCTGGGATTATTCTGTTTTACCCGCTACCTTTTACCCGGCTGCCGATCCGCATGTGCAAGACCTTGGGAAACATAACAGCCAAGTACAGATGGTTTGCTATATTTTATCTTCTTGTCTGCTTCTTTCTTTTCCCTTTGTTTATATTTGGTCTGTCACTGGCAGGCTGGCCAGTCCTTTTGGGTGTTTGCCTTCCCCTGTTAGCTCTTTTTATTGCTGTGATTGTAATTAATGTTATGCAGAAGAAGCGACCACATTCACTGCCTGAGAAGCTTCAAAACTGGGATTTCCTACCCATCTGGATGCACTCCTTAGAGCCGTGGGACAATATAATTATGTCTTCACTCTCCTTTTGTGGGAAACACTGCTGCGGCTTCTGCAAGTGCTGCAAAGTCAATGCAGAAGAGGAGGGTGCCAAAGACAAGCAACTAAAAACTATGGAGGTTTATGAAAACACCATTGCAATGGCTGATGAAGAAAGAGGTGGAAGAAGGGCACCGGCTGTGGCTTGTGTTGAAAAAACAGGCACAAACAACACGGCCTTATAGTAGCGGATCAACCCATATTATCAGAGATACAACATAGGACAGTCAGGCTCTTGAAAACCACCTTGGACAATGCACTGAGGACAGAGTGAACATTTTGTTAGGTTCCTGCAGCCAGTGATGTGTCATTCATCAAGGAATGGAGTCAAACAAGCTTGACAGACTCCCTAGAAAATCTATGATCAGTTGAAAAGCTAATGACAGATTTGCTTACAGAGGATCTACTATGCGGTACCTTCATCCAATGCTACCAGAAGCAAACAAAAGAAATCCTGATGTAGTCTCATGAAGAGATAGATCAAAGGAGTGATTATCAATTCAAACTTAATTAAAAAACAAGCAAACAAACAA
>VXBL01004928.1:2353805-2416499 GCA_013400195.1 Aramus guarauna
AAAAAAAAAGGAAATCCTAATGTTTTTATTGCCCTTTTTGCAGTGGTCAAAATGGAAAATAGTAGTTTTCCCAGTACGGGCAAAATCTATTATATGTGTGTGAATGAAAACAAAAATGGTGGAACATACTTCAGAAGCTCTGGGAGTCCTACTCTGGCAAAAGGGCATGCATAAACCCATTTTGGGCCCTCTCTGTCTCCTTTAACACTGGAGGTAGGAGTTATAATTTTTTATTATCTCAAGGTAAAGGCCATAAAATTAATTGCTGATCCCTCTGCCTGCTGAAGGTTAAGCACTGGGTTTGGAGACACTGGGTGGTTACCAAAGGACTTGATAGACTCAGGATGTGGTTGTGTGGCCATTCCTCTCTAGATGGTCCTCCTCAATCCTGTTCACCATGTAACTCCACAGTCAGAGGAATGGTGCAGGAGGGAGGAAGAGTGGCCAGTGTATGGGAGGAGACAGCCACCCAAGCCTGGGCTGATGCCAGGAGCTCTGTGTGTGACTGTGGCTTCATTTGGCTGAGCCACAAAATGACTTTTCAGAGTAGTGGTGGAGACTGGCTTTAGAGCTGCACAAGAGCGAACCTGGAGAGCAGCTTATGGTTAGCATGGGACATACAGTAACATTTACTGGAGAGGAAGGAGTGTTTGCTCTGCACCATCACTTTGTGCTCTGAACCACTCTCCTTGGAAATAATGTGAATTTTACTGGCATTTGTATGTGGCAATCCAAATCCCAAATAAAATCCATAAGTAGTGTAGTCACTACCACGTGTAGTCAATCCATAGGTAGTGTAGCACTTGGTGGGCAGCTGCTTGTGCTCAAATCTTACTGATTTCAGTAAATGCTTGTGAGGCTGCTCTGAATCATGGACTGACAAAAGGCATAATTTCAATGTCAGAAAAAAGAGCATTTCAAAGATATACCCAAGGGTAGAGAGGAAGCTGGCAGAAGAGCTCACCAAGCCACTTTCCATCATTTATCAGCAGTCCTGGCTAACCAGGGAGGTCCCAGTTTAGCAAATGTGATGCTCATCTATAAGCAGGGCCAGAAGGAAGATCTAGGGAACTACAGGCCTGTCAGTCTGACCTCGGTGCTGGGGAAGGTTACAGAGCAGATCATCTCAAATGCCATCACGTGGCATGTACCAGACAACCAGGTGATCAGGCCCAGTCAGCATGGGTTTATGAAAGGCAGGTCCTGCTTGACTAACTGATGTCCTTCTATGACAAGGTGATCCGCTTAATGGATGAAGAAAAGGCTGTGGATGTTGTTTACACGGACTTTAGTAAAGGCTTTGACACCTTTTCCCACAGCATTCTCCTGGAGAAACTGGCTGCTCATGGCTTGGATGGGTGTACTCTTCACTGGGTAAAAAACTGGCTGGATGGCTGGGCCCAAAGAGTTGTGGTGAATGGAGTTAAATCCAGTTGGTGGCCAGTCACAAGTGGTGTTCCCCAGGGCTCAGTACTGGGGCCAGTTCTCTTTAATATTTTTATCAGTGATCTAGATGAAGAGATGGAGTACACCCTCAGTAAGTTTGCAGGTGACACCAAGTTTTGCAGGNCTCATTAAGGGTCTAGAGCACAAGTCTGATGAGGAACGGCTGAGGGAACTGGGGTTGTTTAGCCTGGAGAAAAGGAGGCTGAGGGGAGACCTTCTCACTCTCTGCAACTACCTGAAAGGAGGTTGTAGCCAGGTGGGTGTCAATCTCTTCTCCCAAGTAACAAGCGACAGGACGAGAGGAAAAGGCCTCAAGTTGTGCCAGGGGAGGTTTAGGTTGGATATTAAGAAAAAATTTCTTCATAGAAAGGATTATCAAGCATTGGAACAGGCTGCCCAGGGAAGTGGTTGAGTCACCATCCCTGGAGGTATTTAAAAGCTGTGTAGATGTGATGCTTAGGGACATGGTTTAGTGGTGGGCTTGGCAGTGCTAGGTTAATGGTTGGACTTGATGATCTTAAAGGTCTTTTCCAACCTAAATGATTCTATGATTTTAAGATGCACTGAGTACTTCTGCTGGCCTTCAATTGTTTAGATATCAGTGAGTATGGGATAATATCTGAAGTCCAACCACTAACATTAAAAAAAAAAATCAAGTGGCTGAGTGTAGGCCAAGTATCATTTAAAGTCAGTTTACATGGCTGAGCTGTAGGTTAAAGTTGTAATGGAAATACTGAGAAGACCCTTAGTTTAACATAGCCACTCAGTGCTCCGAGAACACATGTACTTATGAATAGTTGTTTGTTTTCTGCAGAGCTCTGTAATTCAGTAGGTTGAATTCATCTATCAGGTAAATATGTACATTTTAGAAGTGAAAATGGTTTTCATTTACTTTTTTAAACTGACATTTAAACTGGCGAACTATTTTGCTGAAAATGTGTTTGCAAATTGAATTCACACTGAGATTCCAACCGTTTCTGTAATTGTGACCTAGTGACCAAATGCTTAGAATCAGAGTGAATTTCCAAAACCATCTAGTTTTGGTATAGTTCTGCTCTGCAGAGAGCAGAGTTATACCAAACTATTCTTTTAAACATTATTTTCCTTGTCCTTCATACAGTTGAAACAGAATTTTGTCAGCATCTCATTTTTAAAGTGGAATTTTGATATCTTCAGTAATTGTTCCTCATTATATTCTCACAATTCTGGATGTTTTCAGAATCTGTTTCTTTAAATCCCAGTGTGCATTTCTGATGCTCTGTTTCTTTGGGAAAAATATGAGAAAAATATTCAGAATTCTTTCCAAGTTATCTCAAGTTTCCATTGACCACCCATTGAAACAGGAAACATTTTAATCTACTTTTACTCATTTCTTAAACAACGGGCACCTTGTTTTGCATCTTGAAGTAAAGCCGTCAAGCACAGGTGATAATAACTGTGGGAAAGCAGCTCTTACAGAAGAATCAAGGTAATAATTAATAGTCAGACAGATCAGTACTTTATGGTTCCTCATTGTAACTTTTCTCCTGTGATCTATTCAGTTCTTACTCTCCTCTCTCCTTACTCCAGGCCATATTGTGCCATTGTTTTAGGCAGATTCTGGCAAAGATTTCTGTTTAACACTTTACAGTACAACATGTCCTGGCATATTTCCCCCCCTACTCTTACCAAAAGATATTTACACTTTATTTATAATTATTTGAGTGTACAGAATTTTTCATAAGTTATACAGAAAAAGGCTCGTGATTGTGTTATATATTACATATTTGAAAACTATGCAATGTTTATCTATAAAAATGTAAAAAAGAACTACTGTATATTTTGTAATATAACTTTTAAAATTGTTTGTAACTGTGCATACTGTGTATTATGGAGGATGTTGGCTCCATCAATAGGTTACATAAAGATTGTTAGCATTGCAGAGACAGATTTCTTAAAGTAAAGATGAAAACCACCTACATACTTTCATAATATGGCTTAATGAACAAGGATATTGAACTCTACTTTTCTAAAATATTTGAATTTTCCATAATGAAGAATTTTGGAAATACAAGATTTCTAAAATACTTTTTTAAACTCTTAAACACTGTATCATTTAACTGGTTTGAGGACAGTATATGGCTTTATACTTTGTCATGAATATTTGTCCTGTCTGTCCTCGTGCATTGAATGTAAAAATAAAGAGAAGTTTTAAAAGAATAAGATCTTTTCATAATATCTGTTTATATACATATCATGGAAGCTTGCAGAAAAGTAAGTATGCAGACATGTTTTAGTCTGAGCTGATGCATCATGCAAGAAATGAGATTAGCATCAAGCACTGAAAAAAACCACCAGAAGCCTGTGTGTCTGACATTTTCATATGAATCAGAGATTTTCATATGGAGAAAAATAAAAAGAATTGTTCAGTGTAATTGTGTGGGTCAAGATATTTTCTGGCAGGGTTCTTCAGGCTGTCCTCAGTGAAGGTAAGCCTGGGAGAGCAAAGCCAGGGCTGTTGTAACAGATGACCTGTTTCCCTGTGCTAAGTTCAGATTCTCTCTCCTACATGAAAGATGGCAAACAAATGTTTCCAAAGTGCTCCTTATACCCCATGACCTGAGTAATGTCTGGCTTATAATTGGGCAAAATTATCCATCTTATTCTTTTTTTAATCACATATGACCTATGGAACTTAAAATTAAACATAGAGAGAGAAATAAAAAATAGTCCTTAAAAGGCTTAAAGATTATTTTAAAAGTTCATTAGACTTCCTAACTGTGAGCTCAACCATAGCCAAGGAACCAGCCCTCAAAACAGCTGTCATTCCCAACTACACCGTATTTTAGTGAAATGAAGATACCAGAAGTATTTCTTATAACACAAATATTTATGCACTACAGTGTAAGCTGTCGTCTTCTAAAAAATGCATTAAGCACCCTAGGCCCATGATTTAAAACTTACAGCTTCTTACCCCCATGCAGAAATCCTGTAATTCCTTGTGCCATCACCCTCCGTGACTCACTGTCCATCAGGAAACAAAGTGTATCCAGGAAACACGCACAGGCTGTAACATCCATCTCTCTATTTCCAAACTCTTTGCAGAGCTACCCAGGGCAAAGTTCATGTCATGAAGTGCTGCACTGATCAGAAATCTTCAAAATGTTCAAAATGCTTCAACTAATCGCTTAGTTGAACCTGCGACTGGTCTCAGTCCTCTTCTCTCTGCTTGCAACTTAACCATGCTGTCCACAGCTCCTTCCAGTGCTCCCATGTTTTTTACCGTCTGCTGAAGTTTCCCTACACTTCCCCAGTTTCAAATTCTTGATAACGCTGCATTTAACTGCACCAGACCTACCCCTACAAAGCTTTCTCATTAGTCAGGAATGCAAGTTAAATGCTTCACCATGTCTTTTTTCAGCTAACCATGTAGTGGTGGGCACCCAGTCAGGTGGCCAAGGCAGCCGCTGGCCATGCTGCTCAGAAAGGCTGTTCTCTGATTTACAGCAAATTATTCGGGGGTGCAGACTGGTGTGGTACCATTGGCTCGACCAACACACAATAGCAAAGGAGCTGATCCGGTCAGTTAGAAATAAATAGTGAGTAGTAGAGCAAAAAGCCACTCTTTCAAAAGCTGCGTAAGGAAGGATATACTCTTTACAGATACGAGGGAATGCCAGGCCACACTTTAATTGCATAATTTCAATAGGCTTGCTTCCATGCAAGCACTTTATCTGCATTCGGATGTTTCTTTCTCTAGCTAATGGCCAATCCTGGTGTTGCCACATGCCAAAGGCATGACACTGTGTGTGTAAACCCACACATGATATTTTTACAGCAAATACTCTTCAGATCTTAGTCCCTTTATTACAATTCTACCACAAAGGAAACAAGTGATTCATATGAGAGAGCTGAGTGTTTACTTTGGATATTGGATAGTAATTATACTGATTTTCATTGAGCTGTCCCTATGCAGGTTTCCCCCAACAACTGAGATCCGAGTGTTTCAACAAGCCAGAGAAACAGAGCCGAGGCTAGCATTAAAATGTGACAAACGTTCCGTCTTACTCAGCACCTGATGAAACTCCCTAATTGCCATTTACACTTTTGAGGTGTATCAATCTTTTTACACTGCTCAATGTCTAAGGACACATTACCATGACATAAACAACCAGAGCAATTACAGCAGAAGATATTTTGCAACCAACACCACAGTTGATAGATTGGGGTTTTTTACACAATACAAAAAGCAAAAATTACAGGGCATGCAAACAATTTATGGACCAAATGCTGCCCTGGGTTATGCAACATGTGACCATAATTGACATAAGGAAAATTGGTGCACGTGTGAACTAGGGTAGCATTAAACCCTATTTTGACTGACTAATGTAATGACCTCAGGCACTGGATCTCAAATGATTGTCAGCAGAAGGCTAGCTCTGGTCTTGCTGTATAATACAAACATACGGTATTGAGTCTTGCTTGTTGCTTCCAGCTGTTATATTGCCTGCAAAGATATTCTTAAAGGTACCTATGCTAGAACACAGTCTCAAACACTCCCCAGCAGAGTGGGAAGCATATGGCTACTCCTACCCTCTAGATGCAGAGCATCCTTTGGCCCGTGCTTGAGGACAGGTGTGACACAAGGACCATTTCTGATGAAAATGGCAGCAAAATAGCTCAGGTTGTGGGCTTGTATGCTGGAAGTTGAAAGAAACTTGGGAGGTCTAAGTGTGTCCTGGGGAAATCTGCTTGGCTTGGTTGCTGCCTTTGGCCAGGCTGGGTATGTCCTCACTGCCCTCAGAGCTGACACCTCTCTCACAGAAAGGGGGAAGAGGAAAGGAGCCGGAAAAAACCCCAAGCAGCTCATTGTGGCTCAGGCAGGATCCCATCGCTGCCTTCAGTCCTGTGTGCTTGGGACAACTTTTCTCCCCTCCTCTCAAACGCGCCAATGCTGCTGAACCAAGGAATCCCCAAGCTGATGTTCACCCAGCTGGGAAAAACAGGGGCAGGGAATGGTATTTCGTTTTGTCCCCTCTCTCCCCAACATTGCAAGCCCGGGATGCTGGGGGTTGAGCAATCACAGCCAGAGCAGGAGTGGGGCTGGAGGAACAGAGCTCCGAAATAGGACAGGACTTCTGGGAGCCGGATGAGGTGAAATTGATATTGGGACTAGGTGACAGGTTGGACCTAGTGGTTAAATGACTGCATGTACATCACAGCAGGCAGAGCCCACTTTGGATTCATCATCAGCAATTTCAACACTAGCTTGAAATGCAGGGGAAGGAATCTGGTTTACTTCCTTTGCAGTAAAACAAAATGTCTGGTGAGCCCAGCGAGGCAGCCTAAGCCCAGGCTCATGGAGCTCACAGTCCTTCTCTAGATACCTCATGGTCATGGATGTGATGGAACACCTCTTGTCCGTACCTCCTAGTCAGGTATCAGACCACCAGCCACACATTCACAATCTCAACAAATCCCTCAATAAAGTGGGCTCAAAGCCTTTTCTGAGGTTGCTGAGGAGAGAAAGCGACCTGCTGTTCAGGGCCACCCTATCACAGGGCTTCATCTTGGGCACTGCTTGGGTAGGGACGGAGGAGACCTCTCTGCCTCTGCAGGACAGCAGCCAGGCCATCTCACATCAGGTATATGCACACACGGAGGGGTGCTGGTGGGCTGGGTGCAAGCACTGCGTGCTGGTACATTTAGGACATAAATCTGCAGCTGGAAGAATGACCCGTGTGAAAAAGTAATCAGGCACCAATGACTATAAAGCTGAGATATATACAGGTAGGGAAACAACACTGTTGAAATCAGTAACTGAAATATAGTTGGACAGATTAATTATGTGGGTAATTAAAGGTCATCATTAGCCTCTTCAGAGAATGAGAGTTCTGGTTCCTGGTGAAGTTGGAGATTCTGCTTGTTAAGTGGTCTTCTCCTGTTGCGAGTAGTTGTCCTGTGGTGGATATGGATATTGCCTGAGAGCAGCACGAACACTCCTCCTCTGTTAGTAAAACTAACTTGTTCCCAAGCCTGAACTTCTATTCAGCTGCCCTTCTTGGACGTGAGTCAGAGGGATAAGCCCTGAGAGGCAACTTTTAAAGCTGTTAAGATTTCTCAGCCATGTGTAACAGGTGACAGGGATGAACTACAGCATACCACAGTTTAGGGTAAAGCTTTGGGGCTTTCTCACATCGTATCAGCTTGTCACACAGCCGTGCTTTGGAGGGGAAGACCTGTCGTGCCGTTCAGGGGGGAATGCTTGAAGCTACATTTACTCAGCCATTGTAATTCTTAATAAATTATCTGTTTCAGGACACACCACAGAGTAATTTTTTAATAAAAGTAATTAATAAGAGATTCAATCAATGAAAAAATCTTACTACAGGGTTACTATAGATAATATCACGGAAGCTCTTCTGGGTCAAAAAGCTGAGCTGGTAAGAATAGGAAGGATGACTCGCTGGAGCATCCACAAAGGCAAAACACAACCCCTGCTGTGTGTTAGGGCATTTGCAGGGCAGTGAAGGGAGATATGGCAGGATGCAATGGCCAGGTACGTTCTCCCGGGGCTGTCCCCATACTTGGTTCACCAGTATGGTGGAGCTGTTGGGTCCTGTGGACACCCCAGTTCCCAGGGGTTCGGCCATCAGGACTCGGGGCTTGGGCTGGCTCAGGCATGGGGAAGCACACAGAGGGACCTCAGTGGGGGCTCCCCCCTCTTTTGCTCAGGAGCAGATTTAAGCCAAAAGGTCAGATAGATCAGTTTTACAATATGCCTTGCTCCTGTGTGAACACTTAGTGCTTTCACATCAGATTTAACATTCAAAAGGCTTAGCAACTTTTTGAAAGATGACAAGGGAGAGTGGACAGCAGAATTCCTTCAGCACATGTACAGCATCTTCAACAAAGCAGACTGTGGTTAGTAGAAAATATCATCGTGCTGAGAATGAATTTCCCATCTGACCAGTAGAAAGGGCCATTTCAGCACCATCTGTTGAAATGTCCTGGCAATTCTCCTAGACGCAAATCCCAGAGTAATTTAAAATTGTTTCACCTGGGCCAGGTGCCTCGCCAAAGTATCTCAAATAGCTAAATCAGGGCTCCTGGGGAACACTTGGTGATGGTCTAAAGCAAAAGGAAGTGATTGAAAACAGCTGAAAAGTGACTGAAGAAAAAAAACCACCACCAAACAACTTGTTATGGGTAGCCAGCTTCTGGTTTAAGGGTATGAGCCAGAAGCTGCTATGTATTTAAGTGTCTGAAGATTAGGTCATGGTACATAAAGATGATCTTGAAGATACATAGTCCAAGACTGTGGCTGTTTAATGAGGAGGTGTTTCATTCTTCTATCGTTTGGCACCAGTTAGTTGGTCTGAATCCATTGTACTATAGCAGAACAGAATGAGGTTTCTATTCAGAGTGAGTATTTTCATGAACCAGAGGAGATTTGGGGGAAGGGGGAGGATATATTTTCCTGGATACATCAGTGATATTCTGAAAGATGTACTCATTTTTGTTGATTTTTATTGCAGAAGTGTTCTTCTCTCTCTTCCCTGGTTATTAGCTAACTTCTGTGAAGGTTTTATGTACCTTCAAAACTTGTTCTGCTAGCTGTGGACATGATCTGTAGGAGAGAAAAGGGAAAAAAAAAAGAAGTAGGACAATAGATATATACCTGTAGGTATATATCCTGTAGGAGGGCTGGATCAGATTTTTGTACTTTGGGTGCTACTAAATACAGAGCAGAATGCTTGTCTTACTGAAGAAAGCTTGCACTTTTTGTTGTGGGGGAAAAAAAAGACATAAAATGCAGTTAAACATCACTACACAATATGAATAACTTATCTAAAAGAATGTTGGAGGATCTGAGGGGCTGAGAGTTTTAATTGGGGATGGATAGAGAACCATAGAATTGCTTAGGCTGGAAAAGACCTTTAAGACCATCGAGTCCAACAGTTAACCTAGCACTGCCAAGTCCACTACTAAGCCATGTCCATAAGCACCACTGTCCTGGTTTCAGCTGAAATAGAGTTAATTTTCTTCACAGTAGCTAGTATGGGGCTGTGTTCTGGATTTGTGTTGGAAACAGTATTGATAACAGGGATTTTTTTGTAATATGGATGGTTTTTTTGTTACTGCTGAGCAGTGCTTACACAGAGTCAAAGCCTCTTCTGCTTCTCACACCACTCTGCCACCAGGGTGGCTGGAGGTGCACAGTGCTTTGGGAGGGGACACAGCCAGGACAGCTGATCCCAACTGACCAAAAAAAAATATTCCACACCGTATGACGTCATGCTCAGCTTATAAGAGGTTTGGGGAAGAGGAAGGACGGAGAGGTGGCAGCATTCAGAGTGATGGCGTTTGTCTTCCCAAGTATCTGTTAGACGTGATGGAGCCCTACTTTCCTGGAGATGGTTGAGCACCTGCCTGCCCATGGGAAGTGGTGAATGAATTCCCTGTTTTGCTTTGCTTGCACGTGGCTTTTGCTTTACTTATTAAACTGCCTTTATCTCAGCCCACAAGTTTTCTCCCCTTCACTCTTCCGCTTCTCTCCCCCATCCCACTGTGGGGGGGACCGAAGGAGCGGCTGCCTGGTGCTCAGCTGCCAGCTGGTGTTAAAGCATGACAACCACATCTACGTGTCTTTTAAATACCTCCAGGGAGGGGATTGAATGCACCCTCAGTAAGTTTGTAGATGACACCAAGTTGTGTGGGAGCGTCTATCTGCTTGAGGGCAGGAAGGTGCTACAGAGGGATCTGGACAGGTGGGGTCAGTGGGCCAAGACCAATTGTATGAGGTTCAAGAAGGCTCTGTGCCAGGTCCTGCACTTGGCCTTGTGTATTTGTACTTGTTCCATCAGTATTCACCCCTCAGCAGCGCTTGATCCTGTAGAAGAGGGAAACATGAAAGGGAGGGTTGGACCTGAATGAGGAAAGTCATGAGGAAATTGCAACCAAAATCACCCTGATGCAGGCCAATGTCTATTCCTTAGCTGCCAGTTGTGTTTACTCAGGACCATCAACTTAAACTGGCCCAGTCCAGCTCGTGCTGCGCCAGAAGAGGGGATATGAACCAAACCAGTGTCACCTAGGGTTCAGTAAGCAATGGAAACTGAACCAGACTAGCATTTTTATCATGCGATAAAATGCTTAACAAGGATGTGGCTTTCTCAGCTGTGGTGGTTAAGAGGGAGTGCTGGTTTCTCCAATGGATTAAAATGGATGTGAGCCTTAACTGAGGTTGCAAACCACTCTTTGAAACCTAGTTTAGACACTCTCTGCTCGGGTGGAGCTCTGGATGGATTGGGTTGGCGTTGTGCCACGCAGGGCTGATAGCTGGCAGGACAGCCCACAGGCAGACTAGGAAAACTGCTGGATAACAGTGATATCAGTAAATGGCCAGAAGTCCTTGCTGACAGGAGATTAGGCCAGGTTCTGATCAAATCATTTGAGAATCAGATAGTCACTTACTGACACTACTGTTCTAAAAAATATTACACCCCAAGATAAATGTGCAGAAAATATTACTGTAACAAAGGTCTTGACATGCTGGAGGATCATAATCCGTTATTTATTACCTGGAAGTCATTTCACTAAAAATGTATGCCATATACTGGATTACAGAAACAAAATGGAGTTACCAAACACTATGTTATAGTTAACTAAAGTTTGTAAGGCAATACAGCATTTAAAATAGCAAAAATCCTATGCATTTTGCTTTGCCTAGAGCAGCAAAATTCCTGTCCTGGAATTTTTGGTGTTCCACTGCCTAGCTTCGGGCGTTTCAACACCTCTGTGAAAAGGAAGGAAAGTTAGGCAGCTGAGAGAGGAAACCACCACATGGCATGTGGTGTACGTTGGAGAGGATAACGAGGTGAGGGTTAGTGCAATATCACGCTGAGATCCTCCAGCCTAGTGGCAGGTAGGTAGTGCCAGAACTGCAAGTGGCACAGCCTATATACCGCACGGCGTGTGCATGGATTATCACCTCCATACTGATGTAAGGTGGCAATACTGCTTCGGGGACTTGACCTTACTGTCAGCTAGCCTGGGTGTCTCCAACCCAGGGCTGGCTCAAAAGCTCGAAGCAGAATAGAGATATGAATTTAGGTTGCTGAATTTAGGAGCTATTGGCATGAAAGGCAGGTCGTGTCCACTTTTTTCCTGTTAGTCTTTCGGGAAGAGCATTAGGTGCCTGTGTACCACATCATGCACTACCAGTAAAGACCCTCCCCCTCTAAAAAAACCCATGCAAAACCAAACCCACCCAACAAAAAACAACCAAGCATAACAAAACCAAAAAACTACCACCACAAAAAAAACACCCCAAACAAAAACCCAACCCAAAAAACACCACAACACCCCCCTCCCCCTGCAAAAAAACCCTGACAACCCAACCTAAACCCCCAAAGATGGGGAATCATCCTGCTGGAGCTGTGTGTGAGGTGGGTGCTAGGCTGGGCACCTTCAGCAAGCTGATGGTTCTGCATGTGGTTTCTGCAGGACTAGGTGGCAACTGAGAAAACACTCATGAATACCAGCAGCGCCCAAAATGCTGGCTCTGGGTTAGAATAGCACTGGGGTGTAAAACAAGTCCTGAGAAGGGTTCCTAATGCATTTAGTTCATAAACAAAGCTGCCCTTTGTATCTCCTGTGGCACAAACACAGGTGATGTTGATAGGACCTTCACATTTCTCTCTGATGTATCAATGATTTGTAGGGGCAGGCCAGTTTTCTGTGGAGTGAGAGATATAGACGTGACCCTCCTTGGACTAAGAGGCTGTTGAGTGCTGCTTCATCCTGGGTAGCTTCTCCAGTCACAAAGCTGTTTGTGTAAAAAGGCAGCTTTTTTATTATTAAAAAGACAATAGTATAATCACACAGCCCTATCAGTGTAATATGTACATAAGTAAAATACTATGTATACCTATAAAAGGCAGCAGTAGAGTAGCAGGTTCTTGGACATGCTAGGCACTGGGGCACCTTCACACAGGCAGTATTTTGCATTTACAGCAGCCAGAAGCTGCAATCAAAGTTAGTCAGAAAAATGTACCACAAATGCCTCTGAGTTTTGAGTTCCTTCCTGCTATTTGGGGGTTGGAACTAGATGATCTTTAAGGTCCCTTCCAACCCAAACCATTCTAGGATTCTATGAGTGTTGGAGCAAATTAGGCAAAAATATTTCAAATGGAGTTGGAGGCTTAATATTGCAGACATCAACAAAAATCAGGTGTCTAAATTCCAGCTTGTAATGCAGGAAAAGGCTTGGACTGACACTGTAACTATTCTAAATTCATAAAAACCAACTACCTGAGTGCTACCTTCATGTGGAAGAAACCAATAGAAATATTAATTTTTTAATGAAGTTGGACATTCAGGTCCCAAATTTGCACTTTAGCTCCTGAATACTCACACTTGTCAAGGCCTGTAGGTCTTTCTCCCATGGTCTTTGAATAAGAAAAAGATTCCTGTAAAGGGTCATATTTACAATCAAGTCCAGCAGAGTAATTCAGTTTTCTGTCACAAAACACAAGGACAGTCATGTGATATTTCTTTCTATGGTGAGGGGAACTGCTCTGGAGCACTGTTTTATTTGTTTGGTGGAATAAAGTCCAGTCTTTCTGCAATAATAACCCATTTCTATCAGAAACTGTCCTGCTGAATGTGTACAATACCTCATCTGGAAGTCAAATGTCCAAGGGAACAACCTAATTCATGATTATTGGCAGGGCACAAATCCTGAGGACACATTCTTATGCTTGCTTCTAGCAAGCAGAAGCCTTGAAGTAGGACACTGCGAGAGTGACTCAATGTTCTTAATCTGATGGAGATAAAATAAATCTGAGCATGACGTATATGGTATGGAATAAGGCGTGGATAATGTTCTGGTCTTGGCTGAGACAGAGTTAATAGTAGCCAGTATAGGGCTGCGTTTGGATTTGTGTTGGAAACTGTTGATAACACAGGGATGTTTTCATTACTGCTGAGCAGTGCTTACACAGAGCCAAGGACTTTAGTGCTTCTCACTCCACCTCACCAGTGAGTAGGCTGGGGGTGCACAAGGAGTTGGGAGAGGACACAGCTGGGACAGCTGACGCCTGACAGCTGACGTCATGCTCAGCTTAAGAGGCTTGGGGAAGAGGAAGGACGGGGGGTGCGGAGGTGTTGGGAATGATGGCGTTTGTCTTCCCAAGTCACTGTTACACATGATGGACCCCTGCTTTCCTGGAGATGGCTGAACACCTGCCTGCCCATGGGAAGTGGTGAATGAGTTCCCTGTTTTGCTTTGCTTGTGCACGTGGCTTTTGCTTTACTTATTAAACTGTCTTTATCCCAGTCCCTAAGTTTTCTCCCCTTCACTCTTCTGATATTCTCACCCATCCCACCAGGAGGGAGTGAGAAAGTGGCTGCGTGGTGCTTAGTTGCCAGCTGGGGCTAAACCACAACACTTGCAGAGTAGATTATGCACCTCAGGAATTTACTTCACGTGTGCCGACCAATGTACGTTGGCGTGCACTAGCCTTGAGCGGTTGAGATATATGTTGGTGCTGGTGGAACAGAAACTATGACAAGGCCAAGAGTATGGAAAACTTACATAGTACAAGGCCCAGATCACAGTCCAGCCATGGCCTGGACCAATTATGGGTATTCAAACTCTGTGCCTCTTCATGTGGCACCACCATTCAACATCAGTGATCTAAGATGGCTTATAAACTCAAGCAGGGTTCAAGTATTATTGCTGTCTGGACCTTTGCCCAGAGCTGTTGGCTGAAAAGGGACGGTTATCTCTGCACTGAAGAGCAAGTTGAAGTTAACATGCTGATAGCACCTGGGATAGCCCATGCAAGTAACCACCCCTATGAATCATCCTTGAACTACTTTGTCTTGACTTGTGCTACACATAGACTTCCAGGAAACTATTCTAAGCCCTACAAAGTTACTGTATTTAGTGGAGAACTGCAGTAAAGACCCAGAGAACTGCCTTTTTTTTGTTTCTTTTTTCTTTTTCCTTTTTTCCTTTTCTCTTTTTTCTCTTTTTTTCTCTTTTTTCTCTTTTTTTNTGCTGACTGGGGTTAAACAATGACGTGTGGAGGAGATCAAGGGTGAGACAAATATATAAGAGTTTTTAGATTCATTATTCTTCAGTTAAGTAGCATTGATACTGTGTATCTTCAAAAGCTGCACCTTCAGCTAAACTTCTCTTTGTGCTAGTGTTAACAACTACACACTTAGGACAATCTTAAATGTTTTGAAGAAAATCCTTTTGTTGGATTCAGTGAAAGAATTGATTGTATGTACCTTGCATATTTTTAGAAGGGACCTTTATTAAACCAGCTTCCCATCTTCAGCCCTTTAAATGGCTCTGGAATTATGTGATGCTGGTACACAAAGTGGTGGTTAGATACCTAAATTTCTACTTTCACTTGCAAGTGGTGGTGGGGTTGGTGGGTGCCTGGGGAATTTACCTCTTATGGTTTATATAGGTAGACTTATGACCATAAAAGAGAGATTTTATTTTATGTACATATTCTTAACAAGCATTTAATGCATCACAAGAGAATCTGAATATTTCCAGGATAATGATATTGGGGCACAAGGTACAAATGGGCATGAGACAGGGGTTTGGAGGGTAGCCTGATATTTCTTTTTATTATTATTATTGGTTTTTTCTTCTTGCTAACTGAATAGCCCATGAGGTAATAATGTTTTCTTGGAAAGGTGCATAGGTATTTTATTACTCAAAATGCTGAACAAGGTGTTTCCTATCCCTGATATCAGCATCACTGTAAACGACTCTGTCATATACTGTTCCTCTGCGCAAACTTGTGTTGTGCTGATAGTACCCAAGAGCCAAGGATCTCCTTTGTATTCTCACTGGATACGCAAGATATGGAAGTGAAGTTTTTATCTCCTTTTAATGTTGGAAAGGCACAGAGGGTATGTTTGCAGAGCACAATAATGCAGTGCCATGCGTGATTGAAGAAGTTTGCCCTAGGAGAGCCCAAGGAACAGGCTGTGCAGCAACACCGCTGCCAGATTGCCTCTGGCCCCCGGCCACAAGAGCCTCGGAGGTCGCACCCGCATTTGCCACTTGCACCCGCACGGCTGTCACTTCTGTTGTGGATTTCAGCCTCTCTAAGGACACCTGCATGCTTTTCATGAGTGTAGGAGACACTTTTAATAGTGTTAGTCAGAGCTGAGTATCTGAAGAACTTGACCAGGATTACTCTAGGCTGTGGAATATTTGGTTTCATGTCTCTCTTTTTGCAGCTTTCTAGGTCAGTAAATTAACTCCTAAATATTGGCCTATTGGTGCTTCCGAAGGCTGCTGGTGATTTTAATATATAACTTGTTATTGCTTGGAACCACACATAGCTGAGCAGTAAAGATTTTAAAATATCCAGAAGAAAGATTTCTGATCATAGAATCATAGAATGGTTTGGGTTGGAAAGGACCTCAAAGATCATCTAGTTCCATCCCCCCTGCCATGGACAGGGACACCCTCCACTAGACCAGGCTGCTCAAAGCCCCATCCAACCTGGTCTTAAACACTTCCAGGGATGGGGCATCCACAACCTCTCTGGGCAACCTGTTCCAGTGCCTCACCACCCTCACAGTGAAGAATTTCTTTCTAACATCTAATATAAATCTACCCTCCTTCAGTTTTAACCCATTACTCCTTATCCTGTCACTACAGTCCTTGATAAACAGTTGCTCTCCATCCTGTAGGCCCCTTCAGGTACTGGAAGGCCGCAATTAGATCTCCCCGGACTCTCCTCTTCTCCAGGCTGAACAATCCCAACTCTGTCAGCCTGTCCTCATAGGAGAGGTGCTCCAGCCCTCTGAGCAGCTTTGTGGCCTCCACTGGATTCTTTCCTGCAGCTCGATGTCTTTCTTGTAGTGAGGCCCCCAGAGCTGGATGCAGTACTGCAGGTGGGGTCTCACAAGAGCGCAGTAGAGGGGCAAAATCACCTCCCTCGACCTGATTCTCCTCAGTTTCTCATGTCTGTTTAACTAGACAACTCTAGTTATTCTCATTACAGTAGGTGTACCTGGGTTTCCCCTATTGATATTATAACCAGCTGAATCTGGGACTAGCATGCTGTGGTTGACTTGAAAATGGAATCAGAGAGCTGTCCATGTGCAACTGGAGCTGGCTTGGGAGGGCTGATGAGCAGATGTGAGCCTCTAAACCTTGTCAGCTGGGTAGGACAGCAGATGGAGTTCGTAGGGGACAAGGAGGTAGGGACAGAATTATTGACACTACCCAACTCTGTAGGGCAGAAGGGGAAAACTACGCTTTAGTCTTCCTAGAACAAGGTAAAGCATGAGTGGAGAAGTTGATTTATCATTCCAGTCAGTCAGTACTGGTGTGTTGTGGAAAGGTTGTCCTGTGGTCTACAAATGCCTGCTGAGCACACTGCTCTCAAGAAAGCAAGCCTTCAAAACAGCTCTGAACATGTTTGGACTGCTGAAAGGCACACATTGATAGACAGGCTGGTGAAATCAGAGGGACTAATCTTAAAGTAGTTGCTTGGAGGTGGAATGGAACCTCACAGCCTATAACAGAGGCCAGCCATCTCGCTTTGTCTGCACAATTAATCCAAACAAGGCCTGAAGGATGTGCTTGGGCACTGGCTCGTGATCATCTCTGTTACTTGGTGGTGTGCTTCCTGGCCTAACTTGAGCCCGTTTGAGTAGAATCCTCCTAGCAAATGGCCGGGCACCATTTGGGAGTTTTAGGGAACAGATCTGGCAACACAAGCAGTACATGAGGCAACCAGGTTCCCAGGAAGAGTTTAACTACTCACAGCGAGATAGAAAAGCCTGACCTTCATTAGTTTATTAATACAAATAGAAGATTTGCTTCTAACTTGCACAATTAAAGATACTTGCTGTGTAACTCCATGACTTGGGCCATGCCATAACGAACAGACAGAAAATGCCATGCAGGTATCATCTCGGTTCCTACTCTTGAGGGCTGACATAAAATGGTGCTCAGCTCTACTATTGGACTTGTGCTTTCTCCTGTTCAGCTGGCAGAACTGATAAGAGCAAATAGCAATGGTGAGCATTAGGAGCTATCTAGAAGGAGCAATTAAGGAGAGGTCAGTGTGGACAAATGAAGGAGAATAACAGGAATGAGAAAATGTGAACCAAGGAGGGAAGCAAGGTCAAGGAGTACATTAGCAGAGAGGAAAGATCACCGAATGCGGTTATGAACAAACCTGTTGCAGCCAGTTTTCTTCTAAGGGGCTATTAAGATGCCCAAAGGTAGACGGGTATCTGATAGCACTTACCAAACAACCCAAGTCCTTTAAGTCAATGGATACGTAGCACTGGTGCAATTTAAGTTTGGAATCTCAGTGCTTCATAATATCTTATCTACAGCAACTCGTTGGGTTTTTTTGGTTTGTTTTTGGTTTTTTTTCAAACACATCTAACACTTACTGTAACATAAGCCCATGCTGCGATTATGCGAGTGATGTTTTTCTATCCATTTTGGTTACTCATTACTCCCCATCTTTTCTGGTTTTGATGCTCAATTGTCTATACATAGTTGCTTTTAACCCAGATACCTTGTATTTAGGTATACACTGTTAGGTTGGTTTTGTTTTTTTTTTTTTTTTTACTGTAAACAATTTGGCCTTCTGGCATATGAATTAGGTCTTTTCATAAACATCCAAGCTGTGATGCATTTCCAGCACATCTATATCCCAGTAGCTGCCTTTTCTACATTTACAACGTTCTGTTGATTATTCAGGAATTGCTCCTGTCACCTATATCTTAAAAGGCGGCACAGGAAATTCCTCCACGCTCTTCCTTACACTTCAGAAATTCCAGCTTTTTCTTTCACTTCTGTTCTCTTTCTACAGCCAAGACTTTTAATGCAGTTCATGCATTTATGGGAGGGAGGAGAGGATGTGTGGGTGGAATTCCCCAGCCGAAGCTAATTCAACCTGTTTTGTACGTTTGTGCTGCGTTTCATCCAGGATAAGGGTCAACAGTCAGCCAGTGTTAAGTGTCATAGTCCATTAGTTAATGGGGACAGCTTACACAGACAAGACTCTGCTATAAAACATATCTCTTCACAGATAATCTGTTTCCCACATGCCTTCAAAGACCATCTATGCTTTCCCAGTAGCTCAAATGGGAACACAGAAGTCCCAACAGGATATATTTATAATACATAATCAGTGTGCCAGGACTAATTCCCATGTATTGGCCACTTCATCACTGAATAGAATTTCTTTGCAAGGTATGACTCTTCAAGGTGTATTAATACATAACTTTAAGCACACACTCATGCCTGTATATTGGGGTGTAATGTTCATCACTGCACGGACTGGGAAGCAGCACCAGGCAGTGGTCGCAGTCACCCATGTGAGGATGACCACAGTCAGGTCTGTCCTGCTGCTACCTTGCTATGTAATTCAAAGCCGAACGAACTTTTCAGCACACTTGCAACTTTGCATAATCCTTTTGAATCACCTAATACCTAACCTTAAAGTCGTTGACCACTCAGAACTACTCAACATTGACCTTTTTTTTTTTTTTTAAGCTTGTCTTCATCTACTTCCCTTTCCCAATCTGTGGTTGGTATCTAAGCTTTTTTTTCATAGCACTTAGTTACACTGTATGTAGTAACTTCTCTCCCTTGTCACTTGCTGTAACACATATCCATTTACTTAGTTGCTGTAAACGGCATTAACTTCAGATAATGGGGCACCTATTTTGTAAATAACCACTCCAAAATTCTTGTCTCCAGTTTGTTTGCCGAGGATGATTCTGGGCTGAACCAAGGGAGAAAAATGGGCATCACTTGTACCTGTGTTGTTCAGATGGCTCAGCTTCAATAAAATGTGTATAAACAAGCAGTGGTTTAGCTCCATACTTGTGACTTATTATTTCCTCACTCCCATTCTGACCACTCAGCATGGGCTGCAGAAACTAGAAACTTCAATGGTCTTGTTGCAATTTATGAAAAATAATTCTCCATTCAGCAGGGTTTTTTTGTGTGGATGTAGTAGAACTATGTAGCTCCTTTGCCTAACTAACCACCCTCTCTCTCTCGAGTTATTTGATTCTCTAGGTTGTCAAATAGCCCGTAGATCTTATAAGTGAAGGATAATAATGAATCTATTATTATTTCAGCTTTAAGTATTGCTAGTTTATTGTGAAGAGCTGCTTATCTTAACATACTTTAAGTATACTTTGGTAGAACTTCTGATGTAATAGCTAACAAGAAACAAAGACCTAACTATTAACTGCTGGCATCAAGAAATTTATTGCAGCTTCAGCAATTGTCTCTGAAATACAGATGTGAAATCATGTTTCTGGCAAATTGGTTAATTGCTGAAGTTGAGAACATGGGCTTACTTTGGAGAGGAAAATGTAGCCAGCCTGACTGCTAACACTTAACTCTGACCGTATGCATGCAACCCAAATCACTGCTAAGGACCCCACGATTTCAACACATGGGTTCCAATTATGCCGCCAACAAACTCCCATGGGATTAATATTTCATGAGAGGCTTCAATTTTGCTACGTATGACGTGTAGTAGAATACATCTTGCATATGTAGCTTACTACAAGCAAGACTTGCCACACGCACGTCCAAAGTGTTTTGTGCTCACCTAACTGTATGTGCCACTGGGTACCTCACATCACATCTATCTTCTGACAGTGCTCTACTTGTCTTCAAAGGCTACACTTGACTTTCTGCAGTACTTCTGGGTTTACCACCTAAACCTGCCCCCGTTTTAATACAACTGCACATGGATGTCTTTTATTAGGTGATAAAAGTAAAGTTGAGAGAATTCTTGAACTATCCATACATTTGTGTTAAGGAATTTGATATAATGGAGCTTAGCTGCACAAGTTTTTTGCAACTCAAGACTCAAAAATGCCAGTGACCCATTTGCAATGGATACCAAAAGCAGAGCATATAACCTCCGCAAATCAACACCAGTATGCAGTAAGTAAAAGTGAGGCTCCTTTGTAATGCTTCAAAATACTTTGCTATAAATAAAAAGTCCAAAATATGTATCTACAACTGTACTAAGAACAAAAAGTACTCTTTGCATTGTTCTTGCTCAAACAGATGAGAAACTCAGTACTGTGGTACACTTAATTCACTTTCTGATTATATAGCTGGAGGGGGGAAGCATCAACATCTGGGTGTTTTCCCCTTGCTTACTCAAAGGAGCTGCTGCCTCAAACCATCAAGTCTTCTCTAAACGCTTTTGAACTTCCAGTTTTCTGCATGTGAAATATCCTAATGATGTGTGCATATGTTGGAGGGGTTTTTTTTCCTTTTAATTAATTCCTTTCTTCCAGAAAACTCTTCTGTTTTGATTGAGAAACAAACCAAACTCTTCCAGGTCTGCTCTGTGAGAATGGCATACTCCTCAAACAAAGCAAGTGTTGACTGTCCCATCTGAGGGTAAGAAAACAGACACCTAAATAATGTTCTTGAGAATTTGCAACAGCAAGGTACTATTTCATCTGACAGGTACTTTGAAAAAAAAAAAATCCTCCACATACAGGCTGATTTAGAAAAATATTTTTATTTACAAGAGTAAATAATGTAGTGCAAGGAGAGTGGATTTAACCCTCAATAATGCATAGATTGATGCAATTTATAGTCTGTGATCTACATCATTTTGCAGAGGTGCATGCACACCCACTTTAAAGGTCAGACTTTTCCTACAGCCACTTACCAGACAGCCTTAAATCAGACAGAAGGCATCTGCACTCCATACTTGTTATCCATGTATCCTGTCTAACATTTATCAAATAAACTGTCACTTAAATATATGTTAAGAGTTACTGTAGAACACAAAATAAATCCTCGCCACTGTTATCTATGGAAGAATCCAAAAATAAATTGTTCATTCACTTTGTGTTGCCTGTTTGCACTTAAATAAAATATTATTTTATTCACTGGGGAAGCTACTTTCTCTAATCAGTGGCTCTTGGCCAGGCAGGAAACATTTTGTTGTGTCCACGAGGGAGCTGCTGACACTTGTGAAACTTTGACCAAGCAGAACTACTCTGTTATGATCATATTGCCAATGTTCCCAGTGTTTTTTCTTTCAAAACAAAACACTTTTTGCATCAAAAAGTTAGGATGGAATATAAAATGCCAAAAAAGTAACTGTTATTGCTGCATGTACTGAAGTCCTGGTGGGTGTGCCATGGAACTTGGAAAGTGTTGGTGGCTGGGGTTCACTTTTAATTAATTTACATGCTTCCAGCTGGTAACTTCACCAGTAAAATAAGCTCAAATACAGTAAAGGCAATGTAATAAGACATTAGATACATGAGTAAAACAACTTCATAAAAACTGGTGGGAGGTTTGCTCATTCTTGACTTAGGCAAAGACTTTGCATGTTTTCTTCTGGTTCTTCAATGAAATACAGTCTGATCATGTGTTGGGTATAGTGAGATAATCTGTATTATCTGTTTGGAGTGGTAAATAAATTATAGGGATTGTTTTCCTCTATAGTGAAGAAATCAGATCAGTGAATTCCCCTAAAATTTTTGGCTGTTGGACTGCATTATTAATGCCACTAATAGGGCTGGTTGCCAGTTTTTAAGATTTGTAGTTGTTCATATCCCATCTTCCCAATGAGATGTCAACCTTAAGAAAAACTACACTTCAGCTCGTAACAAGAGGATTCTGAGGGCTTGGCTCCTGCTGTGCTAAATCGTTTGAAAAAGTAGATTCATCTTGGTGTACTAGTCTGGTAGCATCCTCGTTGCTATTCCCTGAGGAAGAAGGTTCATCTGACAACGGTTCTGATCTCATTACAGGAGAATTATGAGCTTTGGAAAAAAAAAAATCAAAAGAAATTATCAAAAAAAGACCCCACTGTGTCTAGGAAGTCTAGTCATCAATATTTAAATATTACGTGGATATAGAACCACATATAAATACTCAAAGGTTAGGAAATGTTGACAGAAGATCTGTAACTATATACTTTGTACATACGTAGTATGATTCCAAAGTTACATAAATTATAGCTAGTAATAAAAGAAAGCAGAGTTTCAGAATTATTTCCATTATTCACAGCTACACATCTTAAATGCCATCTAGGAATTGTAAAATTCAAATCATCTTTTTATATTTAATGGTGGGTTATTTGGGTTTGGTTTTGTTTGTTTTTTTTTTAAATACTATTCCCTGTAGGTATATGTTGTCAACACAAAAAGTAAATTTATCGATATTGTATTATAGAAATATGTTAGAAAACAGTATTTTCTGACATAGCGTTAACCTGCTTACTGGGATTAAACCACAAGGTAAGAAAATGTATTTAGTGGAAGAAATTCTTTTCATAACTGGTAATACTCATTTCACAACTTCCTAATCAAGAAGCCATCTTGCAATTTGCAGTGAAACACTTGGCTGAAACTGGCAATGCTTTTTAAATAATGACTCATTATTTTTGCATATGATGATAGGGTTTAGGGGTTTTTTCCCCTTTCCTGGGCAATGTACTTTTGCCTCTGATATCTCTTTCAATAGGGTAAGAAAATAATGGGAGTTTTAAGAGACTGAAGCCTGGCATTTGGTTTTCTGTCCCTTAATATTCTCCGTACAATCAGGAAAGAGAACATACAGCAAACCTTTCTAGTTTAGGACAAGAGGAATCTGCAAGTGCTGATTGAATGTATTTACTAATTCTGTATTTACTGGTTTGAAGAGGCTGCGCTGCCTCCTCCTAAGTTCCTCCAATGTACCAGCTCTCTGAACCTCACTTTTTCTCCCACCTTGTATCTGAATGGGTCTAGTCATATGAAACAGGGAACAGTCTCGTGGCATATTGCAGAGACAACATATGAAATCAGTCATATAATTACTCTAACAATACAGCATGTTGAGAGATGGGAAATACACTCTTATTTCCAGTCAATCTCCTGCAGTTAATGTTTTTATTAAGAATCTCCTTTATCAAGGGAAATTCTCCAGAAACCAACAGGTTTAAACATAGGCCTCGCTTCATCCACCCCTTTTGAATGATCAGAAAACGACTTGCATGTCAAAGAAGTTGCTGTTCAGAGGTACCTCTACTACCAAATCTAGAATCTCTGCTTTTATTTTTGAAGTTTTTACTAAAATAAAAAGATCGCTCCTTTCTTTGATTTTACTATGACAAATACTTACCAGACAAAGACTGAAAATACTGCACTGCAAATGCAACCAGAATCGATAAAAGAAAGGTTCCCATGAAGTAGATCTGTGCAAGTAAGTTTAAAAACATAATTAGAGCAGTGCAAAGCCAAGGTAGTGCTCCAAATGAACTGTGCACGTACCAAAGGAGCAATACATACCAGAGTAGATTGTAAAATATTGTTCCAGAAAACTCTCACGTAAAAATAAAGCAATGCTAATGAGCATGGACTAATTGATTCTTGGTTACTATTATTCCAGCACCTACAACAAGAAGATTAAAACAACTAATTAGTCCTCCTCTACAATTTTGTGGCATCTGTCATCTGAGAATCTCAAAAGTGGGTTTGCAGCAAACCTCAGTAACCCAGAAAAACAAGCAGATATCATCACCATCTCACAGATGGTGAAGTAAAAATTCATAGAAATATCAATTAACCTCATTAAGCACAGAATACCTTACCCCAGGAGTGTATTTTTTATTTTCTTATTAGTCAACAACAGGTCTAAGCATCCAGGCTACCCTTGCCAAACAGTCACAGTACAAGGTTGTACCCAAGACGTTTTGTTCTAACTAATGTGAGTCAACAGCAGTAAGACTTGATTTCAGATTAGATGTACAAAATTTAGTTGCCTACGCGGGATGCTGGTGCCTAAACCCCCCCTTAGAGAAAATGGAGTACTACACAATGCAGTCAGAGCTTGAAGAGGGCTTTAGCTGACTAGCTATGAGGTATCTCTTGTGGGGTGCGCAGACTACCTTCCTCAGTTCCATCAATTAGGACTTCACCTACTAGGGGAGCTTAGAAAGCTAAATCACAGGCACCTATTTTTAAGCTACAATAGATTCTTTCCTACCAAGCTGAAGAGGGAGGTGTGAGTGGGTGTGGGGTGTGTATATATATAGACAAATAAAATTTTTATATAAAAATTTATGTTTTAAAAAGACATAATTTACATTTAAAATTATGTATGATTTACATTTTTTATATACATAATTTTTTTAAAAAAGTATGTGCCCTTCTGGACAAAAGTGTACGATGATGGGAAAACCCTGCAGTGCTGTCAGCTCTGAAGTTACTCTCACTGCAAAGCAGATGGATTCACAGATTGTCCCTTCCAGCCCCTACCACTCTGGAGATCATCTAGTCCAACCTCCCTGCAGGATCACCTACAGCATGTCGCACAGGATTCAGCCCAAGTGAAGGCAGAATTCAGGCTCAAGCTTACAATCCCAGGTAGGTCAGCTGGCCCAGACAAATGAGGTTTTAATGTTGATATCATCTCCACTTTTTTCAGGTCACACTGCTCAGTAGTAAACCAGAAGATAAACCACTCATTCTTGGTTCACAGCCTTATGAATTAACCATTAGCTCCCTCCTTCTTTAAATACCTGAAAGGCAATTCCACAAATCCACCAAATATTGTGTAAGCTTCCCATTCCCACTCTGCTTTCCAACACACGTTACTTTACCCAGGTAAAGGAAACCTAAGTTCTGTACTGAACCAGAGGTCTCTAGATGGTTTATGCATGAACAGTGCTGGCACAGGTAGTTCAGGCAGCAGACCTGTAACCTGCTCACATACTTAATATTCTGTGCTGCAACATCTGTGCCAGGCTGGAACATCTTTGCAGAATAAATAGAAGGATTGCTATTATCCCAGTTACATAAAGTTCTGCATTAAATTATGATATATTTATCAGTAAAAGATTGTTTTGAACTGTATACAAATTGTCAGTGTCTAACTTAGTAACTTAAATACACTGAATCAGAAAAGACCTCCTGGATCATTAAATCCAGTCCCTGCTATTTCAGATAGCCACATACAATCAGGTCTCTTTAACAAGAATAACCTGAAATGTGTTTAGGTAATTTAAACATTTATGCTTAACAAGCCTGTTGACCATAACCTGCCTTCAATCATACAAGTGAACAAAGTTAATAATTACAGGAGTTGCTGTTCTCCAAAGTAAATGCTACTTAGATAGAAAAACAGAAGATGCTGATTAAGGGGAAAAAAGACTCACCTGTAATAAAGTTCCTGAAGAAGTGACATATTACTAGAATGCAATGCCTGATCAATTCCCAAGTGATCCAGAATGTAGGAAGGTATGGAGTTGCCCTCTTCTATGACAAGGGCCAAATTAAAGAAACCCTAACAATAAAAAAGAATACGTGCTTTTTAACCACTAAATTTTCATATGTATATTTAAAGTCTACTGTAAGCATCAAGTTACTACATAATTATAACTGTCTTCTATAAATTCATTTAGTATAATGTGACCTTCACTGAATAATTATGAGACCCTTCTCTCCTAACCACAGGTGAATACTGAAAATGCAAAAGAATCAGCGTTCATTTGTTGTGACACTGTTTTCTTAGATACCACCTGAGCTTTTTTAACTTTAGTTGATCTTTAAACACAGCCGTGATATCAAACTGTAATCTTATCTACTAGGGAAATATAGACTGAAAGCAAAAATCAATTCCTGTTCTGTTACTGTTTAATTCCCCTCCACCTATAGATCAACAGCAACCTGAATAGAGAAATTGAGAGCAGACATTTCCTCCAGACAATTTAAGTCCTTAATCTTACAGTTTTGCCCACTTGCACAAGTCTTAGGCACCCCTATGTCTCTTCAGAGTCATGAAGATGAACACACACAAGATATATTACAGGATTCCCCATCAGTTTGGCTTTCATACTTTAAAGTAACTGTTCATGCATCTCTTCTTTCCTTTGCTTATTCAGCAGTAATATTTTGTCTCACTATTCTCAAAACAGAACCCAGCTATGATACCTCTAATAAATTCACATACAAGATACTGTCTGGGGACATTGTCACAGGGACAGGGAGAATACAATATTGCACCCAGGACACTTCAGGAGGGTCTGAGGGCAGAAAACTCAGTGTTTAAACACTGAGTAACATGATACGGCGTATCTTTTAATTATAAAGCATTTTAAGCTGCAGCTTTTGTTGGTGGAGTGAACAAAATTCACCCTAGGGTTCACTTAATACACCAAGGGAAATGAGCCAGTCATCTTGTTTATATCCTAAACCAGCAGAGGATAGGACTGGAACACAACTCAGCAGGCTATTAATTCTTCCCCTTGAAGTAGCAAAAAATATCAAGGCCACAACAGAATCAATTGTGCCAAGGTAGGGTAGCACTGAATTGGGCCATTCGCCTTTAGCTTTCAAAACAGCCTAATTCTAGGACTGTCCATCTATGCTAGGCTTACCTTCTATTATCATATCATATCTATTATCAGCAACTACTGACTTACCAAGTATTTTCAAATAATTATAACTTATTCTAGCAGGTTTCTTCAGTGCAGATGTAGCCAAGCAGAACAACCAGTCTCAGATAAATACTCAGATTGCTCTAAACTCCGATGTTTTACAAACACATTACAACTGCAGACCCACCTGTGAATCTCCCTCTAATGCAGCTTGTGCATACATCCGCATTGAGAGCTCAAGGTCTTTAGACTGGTTCTGGTAACCATAATAGTAGAAATCGCCCATCTTCAAATAAGCTGTGGAAGAACCCAGTAGCAGATCATTTAAAGTCTTTGTAGAAATAGAAGTAACCAACTATTAATGTGATGGAGAAGTTAATTCTATTTAAAGCACCATATTAAAAAAAAACAAACCAATGTACTCTTTCTCTCTGGTTGTCTCTGTAGCTACTTTACATCAGCCTGCCCACGGAAAATATTTATCCAGGATGAAATTTCTCATGTTTTCTCTTTAATGAATGATATTGTTACTTTTACAAAAACCTGAGACTTAGAGACTTTATACTGCATCCCTTCTTCACTTGCTGAATCTGTCTTCTGGTAACCTGTAGCCTTATTATTCAGCTTAGCCGTACTAACTTGATGAGACTGAAAAACATGCTGTTTTAAGTGTTTGTTCTGTACTTGTCACTATGGTGGCTGAACCCATCCCAAAAGTTACCAAACTTTGCTGATGATAATCTCCTTAGTTTCAAATCCAACCCAACCCAGGACAACGGTAGGTATAGAATTTTCCTCGTCTAGAAGAAAGCAATGCCCAGCAAATATTTTACAAACATCTTTCTGTGATATTGACAGCAATGAAATGTGCCAACAGAGTGGGCACTGGCCCAGATAGGAGCAAGCATGACATTGCTCTACTCTGTGCTAAAGAGCTTAAAAACTCCAATGACTATGTCTACACTTATCTGACCTAAGCTTTCCCCAAATGGTTGGAAACACTTCTACATCTTGCCTTGTGTGTCTAGAGCAGCTACCTAGAAATCCCACCTGCTCTTACAGTGGACTATAGCAAAGATGTTCCAGGAAGCAAGCTGGTCACTGACCCAACAGCAAAGGCAGAAAGACTACGTGGATGGGCTGGCACAGATGCAGAGTGGAAGGCCACAAATGCTGTAGTATCATCAAGAAGACAGTTCCCCTCAACCATACCAGCTGTGCCATTCCTGTCCTGGCCCAGGGAGCACTCCCACAACAGGCAGTGGCCTTGAGGCCACCCTGTGTCGTGCTGATAATGTAGCCCTGGGAATCTCTGCTGTCAGGGTTAGACCCTCTGTCCCAGGCCCTACAGTGGGGCCTTGATCCTCCACTACTGCAGAGAGCAGTCTGAGATAAATCTCCCCTTATGTTACTCATGCGAGGAAGAGAGAAAGTAGTAATATCCTTCCCCTGTTGAACCTAGCAAGTCTTTTCTCCTTTACCTATCGGAATCAGTCTCATCCCATGAGTCTGATCCTCAGAAGCTTCTCTAATGTAAAATTGTACCAGTGGATCTGCCAAAGAGTCAGCCAAACTGCACCTTGTTAAGGCGTCTACAAACTCCTCATGAAAGCTAACAGGGTTTGTCAGCTGCTCTGGCTTCAGGCTGTATCAATGTGGTATTCAGTTTCTGTGTGGCTGTGTATTTAAATGAATAGGTTGAATTATTTTTATACTCCACTTTTATACATGCTTATTACAAAGCACTGAAACGTTTTTGTGAGACAATCAGATCAATGTTTTCAAATATTGAATAACTCTTTCAAAGGCACTAAAATGACTTAGTCACTAAAGTCACAGATGTAGTAAAATTTAAGGTTGGAGGAATATAAGTTGCATATAAACAAACCTCTTTTTTTTTTCTTTTTCTTTTTTTTTTTTTTTCTTTTAAACAGAGAATCCTTCAGTTCCCCAAGGTAAGCTGTGCCAATGTTGATAAACTCTGTACCCTAACAGAAAAGCTCACAATAATCAGATAAAGAATCCTTTAGCCTTCACTAGTTTCTCATGACTCAATTATGATATGGAAGTATATTTGCTTTTGGATTTTCTCTTTGATAAACTAAACACTATGAGCTCCTAAAGTCTACTGCTTTTTTTTTTTTCCTTAAACCTTGAGTCAATTGCTCAGGCTCCTAGATATCTAGCCCCTTTTCAGGGCTTACCTTTTTTAGCTTTTTTTATTTTATTCAAATTATATCTATTTTATGCCATAAAAAAGTAAATTCTCAGAAAAGCTGTGCTGAAACACAACACTTAAAATACTTTTTTCACCCTGATTTTCCCATCAAAACACTAAAAAGGAAATGTACGATAAGCAGGGATTACTCTTCCCTTAACTTGCTCACTCACATAAAAGTTGTAACAAACATAGGTTTTGAAATTAAAAAAAAAAAGAGGTAAAATTAAAATTCATAAGGAACTCCTTACACATACCAAATGATGGTGCATTGACTTGAGAAACAGAGAAATTGTAGTATCTCCAAACACAATCAGTTGCTAGGTATTTCCTTGCTAGGTCCTGGAAAGAAAATAATTGATCCATTCACATCACAGGTAAAAGATTAAGATCACATTATTATTAACAAGTGTTCCTTTTAGGATAATGAGTTGTGAATACATTTACTTACTGGTCTTTCTTCACAGATGTGTGCTAAATTTGACTGTGACACTTCAATCCCAGTTTCAGCTGCTAAAACGTAATGCAACAGAGCTTCATGCCTAACGTTAGATAAAATAAATTAGTGAAAAACCTAACAAAAATATAATGCATTTTAGTTATATCTAAAAAAACCCAAAACCAAACCACCTAAATAAATTGATAAAATCACCTAAGAGCAAAATTTTGGTACAAGGTTTAAAAGCAAGAGGCTGGCAAACCCATGCAACAGCTACCTCTACTGGCAATGCTCGGTATAACAAGCCATGCTGGATCTCAAGAATGTGCAGTTTTCTCTCTTGCACTAAAGCTAGATTGGCTCTGGTGTGCAGTTACTCCAAGTCCAAGACTGATGATAAAGTTGAACTGATATTAAGCCCATTTATCTATTTAAATGTTTCAGATAAAACATTCTTAAAAGACTCTTACCTACTCCACTTAAAAAAAATCCGTAATTAATTTAGCTGTGTATGTATCTGTCAACTGTTCATCTGAGTACTTCTTTGGTATGCTCTACCCTTTTATTTCTATGACTTGTTTGTCTTGGTTTTTTTTAGACTATGGACTCTTTGGAACAGGAATTACCTCTCATTATATTTGAATGTGTAAATAAAATAACGGTCTCAGTCCCTCTATGGACTCTAGGCACCTCACTGACTGTAAAGCAAGTAATAAAAGCTCATTTTACATTTGTAGTATAGTAATTCAGTATTGCAGTATAGTGGTACAGCACTGCTCATGATTCCAGACGAAAGCATCTCTTTCATGTTCTCTGTCACTCATCCACTCAATATTATGAAGACTTCAGTGTTCAAAATAAGAGGAAGTCTCTAAAATCATGTGTTTCGTTTTAAAATCACAAGATTAAAAAAACAGTTGGTGTACTTGTTTTCCAACTAAAGTGTCCTATTAAAGGGTCATGCTTCCAGTGATTTTTCTCCACAGCACAAAGCTAAAACCGTGGCAAGTTTTAGGGTTCAGTCATTTAACTGGAAGCAAATATGGTTAAACATGCATTTGACTTCAAGAGTAGATGCCTAAAGCAAAGAAACTTTAAATTAAGTTGTGAAAGCAGTTGCCCTTACAGACTTAGCAGGTATAACCTCCTGTTTCCCAACTACTTCTGCAAGATGACAAATTCTTCCTTGTACCTGCCTTGTAAAAACACCTGGGACAATGAAGACCTGCCACCACAGAAGGAATTCAGGATATCTAAGCTGGGAAGTTAGTTCTTCTCATCCGTAAGGCTCAAAGGGCAATTCAGAAAAGAAAATACATTTAAAGTCTTTAAATCAGTCTCTGAAGATCAAACTACCATGACTAACAGGGGTGCAGAACATGTGGCTGCTAACCCCAAGGACTGAGGAACATATATTACTTGGTCTGCTTGGCAGTGTGACAATTTACACCTGTGCAAGACAGATGAAGAAATATTCAGAAGCACAAGATTTCAACATGAACATATTCCTAAAGCCAGAGATTACTAGAACCAGTATTTGTAACTACCCATACGCTCCCAGCCACTGGCATCTCAAGTAGGACTGCAGTAGATTTTTCCTCCTAGCTGCTGAGACCAGATCTTCTGGGATCTTAATGCTCTACCTGTCATGTGTGCAGGACTTTCATGTGACTGCAGGCAGAGCGAGCAGGGTAGAGTCACAAGCTCTTACATCAGAACGTACTACAAAAATATTAACTGAGAATTTTCCAGTATTGAAAAGTGAGGTCAAGTCTCAGCAGAAATGTCTGTGACAGACTGAATAAAAAGAAACAACTTCTAGGAATGGGTTACTCCAGAACAGTCCACTGGCAGTTTCTTGCAGATCTCCTAAGCCTGAAGCATTAATTAAGTACTAGCAGGGGGAGGCTGCAGGACTAAACCAGCCATTGTCTTAATCATGTATGATAGTCTGATGCCTACACATACGGTATCTGATGCTCATGCCTACAGGTCATGGCAAAAATGGAGCATTAACCATGGAGGCTATATTGAAACCTCTTGGTTGGCTCATAGGATATCACAGCCTCCTATAAACTATTAAACAGAAAAGGCAATATTAACCATATACAAAAAAAGAACAGATCTAATCCAGTAGCCTGAGTTTTCATGACACAGAATTACACAGAAGAGAGAAAGCAAGTATGGTACTTGGAACAGAGGGAATATTAAAAGTGAAAGGCGTTCCTCTGGCTAACCCACTGCACGTTACACGCTACAGTACTACAGGATGAAAATCACAGACAGCAGATACAACACTATTTCACCCTACAAACTCTCCCTTTTTCATTTGATTGTGTCAGAACCGCTGAATTATGCTTTGGGTCAACTCCTCCTTCCCTTTATGTCAATGGGTGTTTTGCTACTGATTTCAGTGGTGCTGCTGTTTGTGGTTTTTTGAGGTGATGGCCCAACATTAGTTATTTTATCATGCTACAAAGAAAGTGAAAAATAGAAAATTAACTTGAAGAGAACAGAACAAACATACCATGAAAGTTCCAGATAAGCATTGAGAGCTTTTCTGATGACATGACCTAAGTAGCCGTTCTTCTCTGCAATGTGTTTTGCCCAGCTGTAGAAAAGAACAAATGAAAAATGAACAGCTGTGCTGCAGTAATGTTATCCCAACTCACACTGACTCAAAGGACACAAAAGGATATAGGATCACATTCTGACTTCTTCCATAAGATAAACTATGGGATTTCACAGTAATTGCTGCATCAGTCTTGTAACTGTTGACTGAATGAGAACATTTTGTCCATCCATCTCCATGCATCTCTGAGCATATCAGAGACATTCTATGTTTTTTCTTGGCAAAATTACTTTTTCCTCGTTTGTTTTTTTTTTTAAAGAAAACAAACATAAGTTACTAAGTGCTATAACTAATTATCTGCCTTTTTCTTGATGCAAAAATACCAGTTCTACCATATCACAAGCCTGATATTTCTTGAAAATCAAATAAGCATGGCTTTGTTAGATACAATCTCTCAGAGTTGTTTGATGGAATCTCCCCAAGTTGTTCCAGAAAAAAAATAGTACTAAAAGTACTCAACATCTCTCAAAATCTACCAGTCATTTAAATAATACACATATGCATGTGGATCAAACTTTAGCGTAGAAGAACCTTTTGTCAAGGAGGTAAGCAACATGAAGAAATTTAGACTCTGGACTTAAAAATCACCAATAATCACAATAATCCCATCAGAAATATATTCTCCTTTAACTAATGTTTTCATCCCTTACATTACAGCTTTTTCCGGATCTCTAGGGAAGTCTTCCATGTTTCCTGTGATGTAGTACAGAGAGCATCGTAAAGTCCCTTCTATATGTCCTCCTTGGGCAGCTTTATAGAAATAGCGTGCAGCAACTGTCTGTGAAGAAACAAGACACAATTAGCAACTCTGCATTATTAATGTTTATTGAGTTTCATTTCCCAGGACTCATTTCATTAAATGAATTAAAAGAGGCAATTGCCTAATGAGGACAAGCCAGTTTAACTACTTTCAATGTACTTAGGTGAAATTAATTCCTTTCGTCTAACTTTTTAATAGTTTAGCCTGGAAAAAGGTTTTTTAAAAACATAAATTCTGGTAATATATGGAACGTCAAGTAGAAAAGTTTTACATGTGCAACTAACACCTGGTAGCATACAAGTCTTGTGTGACAGACAAAAGTAAAATCAGGTAGTCACTAGTAGGGAGATAAAGAAGGGATCCTGGAGAAGAGACACAGAATGGCACCTTTGCACTGGCGATGCCTGAGTGAAGGCTGGGGAGCAGCAGCAACGCAGCAGAGCACAACCACAGCACTCAAGCCTCTGAAATTGGATTACAAAAGATAACACAGGCCAAGAAGGCAGGGCCACAGCTACAGCAGTGGCAAGGTTGTGTGAATCTCCAAGTTTTACCCTCAGAAACAGTGATCTGTAATGTAAACCAAAGCAGCATACAGCCTGAAATAATTTATTTCAGGAAATTTTTAACCACTGATATATGTTCTCTGTGAGTGAGCATGGACTTCAGAGTATCCATCACAGCCATAACAAAGTACTTCTCCTTGCCCATGGCTTTGGTGAATAAAGAAACCTGGGCACTTTTAGGTGTACTCTTATACTCAGTCCACTCTGAAATGCGTATTTTGGTCCCCAGGGAAGGAAAATGTGTTTGCCAGATGCACATGTTGGTGAGCACTGTTGCTGTTGGCAGCAGAAATTCTCACTGTCTGGAGTATATCCAGATCTCAGAACTCACAGGTTGCACTGGAAACATCTTGTGCTCCAAGCACAAGGTCTGCTCACATTTATTACACCCTACCTCACTATGTTTGTGCTATTCGTCATAAACTACCTAGTTAATTAAAAGAAATATAACCACAGTAGATCCTTCCTATTAAGGGAAAATTAATTTTGCACATGTTGATGAGAAAATAGGCTGTGTCACAAAAAGATAAACCAAAATACTGCAGTGTACCAGCACTGTATTAAATAGTTACATTTGCAAGTCTGGCTTGAAGGTCTTTCGCTGCAGTTCTGAGGCTCACAGAAGCTATGTGAATGTACCATAGCTGTTCACGAGTTCAGGGACAAGGTTCTGCTGCTTTCATCTATTGTGGAAAGCATCCTTTCCCTGTGTACTCTCCAATCTAAAACTGAGAGAAACCAAAAGGATCACACAATGTGAGAGCACACACCATCCTAGCTGTTGTCATTGGAAGCAGGAAAGCAGAGGCAGTCCCTGGAGCTAAACCTACACCTGCTTTGCTTCCAAATTAAAGGAACATAAGCACATGCACATAAGTATGACTGAGATATTTGAGTAACATCTCTGTTTCTAAGCAATCTGACTGAATTCCCCAGTAACACCATTCTTTGTGATAGAAGGTGTCAAAATCTGACTCAGAGTGAACAAAGCAAAAACTTCTAAACCAGGCCCCACTGTAAGAAATAGTACAATTAAATATTTACTCACTTGATTTCTACCAGGTACTCCAGGGTAAATCCCATCTAAATAAAGGACACCAAGGTTGTATGATGCATCTGGATTTCCCAATTCTTCAGCAATTAACCAGTGTTCGGCTGCTTTTCTGTAGTCTCTTTTAAAATTGTGGTAATACCATCCCAATCCATTCACTGCCTGGGGCAAGCCCTTAGGGAAGGAGAAGAGCAGTCTGGGGTTACACATTTGATTCTGCTTTGGGTCACTTTGCAATTCCAACCTGCTGCTCGACTTTGGGTGCTCTTGTGACCTTGCCTAGATTCTAGAAGCCTGGCACAAGGATCCAGCCAAAATTACACTGATCTGGGACTAAGGGATATAAAGGTTTGATGGCTTTTTTTTCCCCCCACTGTTCTTTCTTGTGGCCTCATATTGAGAGCAAGGAGTAAGACTCCAGTGTCGTCTTACTCTAGAAAATCTCAGCTGTGTCTGCATTCAGCTTTGTACTTGTTGACAAGAACTGTGACTGTTTTTCACCTGTTTCCTCTGCAAAGCCAAAACAGAGCACCTATTCTTGTGAACTCCCAGAACCTGGTTGACAGGATTAGCAATCAAAAAAACCCACTTTTTTTTAAACTAGAACGTTTCCCTAAGAATAAATAGGAAGCAATGAACACAGAACTTTGTAATGCTGTTTTCAAAATGTATTTGACCAACATCATACAGATCTGCTTAAGATAGTGCTACATGCTGTTACTAATTTGTATCTTTGCATCAATAATTATGGATCAAGAGGAGCAGTTTTTAATTTGATTGCAATGAGTCACTGTCTCTTTGCATAAACTGGTGGATCATATGGTGGCTGTGAGTGTGCCGGCAGTTCAAATTATTCTGTACCAATAAACATGAACATGCTATTCACTCCTTTGTTTATAATGTATGTTTAAGAGCAACCATGCCAGAACAGCGACATAAGGTAAAAACTACCTAAAAAAATCTCAGTGCACAAACACAAGTTATTTGCTTGCTACTGTTGGCTTCTACTCTGCAGTCGCCTTCTGTAATCTCTGTAGAAAGAACTGCACTTACAAAGGCCCTCTGGAAAGGATTCCTCTTCCTTTCAGATTTAAACAGTGTTACTAACTTACCCATTAAAATGCAAAAGCAGTTAACCTTTTCCATAATTGTGGTGTTATTTTTGTATAGAAAATGTATCCTGGAGCATATAAAACTTAAGAATCTGGGTTCAAGGAGAGTAAGGAAATTGTTGTCTCTAGGATGCTTCCTGGAATCTGTTCCTCAGACCCTGATTCAAGGGAGTTTTGATCGCACTGTGAAAGCTACTCAGTTTATTCAAGCCTTTCCCAAACAGGCAGTAGAACAGGGAATCTCTCGCATTTCAAAGGAATGATAGAACCGGCACAAGTCAGCAGCCATCACACTGAAGTCCTATTGTCATTGTCAGTACTTTAACTAGTTCTGGTTCTAGAGCTAGGAAGGTATTCAAGGTCTAGGTACTCTTATATTTTTATACTAAAGACCAGATCATGGCCTGGGTAATCTGACTGTACTAGATGATTAAATGGAGTGAGGCTCCTCTTCTCTGCAGTGCCTGTCAATGTTCTCCTCTGCTATGGAAAGAACAGAAGGCTTTGGGACATCCAGGCCTTCTCCCTGCAGTAGAGAAGAGCTGGCCAGAGAGAGTGCATACAAGTGTTTTTGCAGTCACCAGCATCCCCTGGAGGAGTTCTAACTCTAAGCAGAAAAAACTAGCCATAAACCACCACAGCTCAGGGGTGGTGGGACCATTCTTCTGCATTCAGCTCTTGTGCTGCATCATCACTCAGTGCAGACTGTGGAAGTACAATCCAGACCTTGGTCTTTACTCTTTTCCATTCATGTTACAACTTAAAGATGCTCTGTTATAGCAAAGCCTGCTAGCATGGATTTTCAAAGATAGCAGTTATCTCTATCTGACTCTGGAGAGATCGCATCAAAAGTTCAAGCCTGGTAGGCACTCCTATAAAAAAACATACCTAGTGTGGTCTAGAACAAAATGCTTAGGAACATGAGGCAAAAACATACTCCTGGATCGCCTATTCACTCTAAGTCACTTAACTACCACCAAGTTCCAAAAGATGTAAGTGGAGAGAATTCTTTTTCTTCCATTGAAATTTTGCCTGATTTTGAGCGGTCTAGTCTCCCAACTTGAGGAAATAAGGCTTTCACCATTCTTGGTGAAGTCACTGGGAGAAGCAACTAGTATTTACACAGAATTATGGTAATATCCATTTTATATAAGTCAGAGTTCATTATCATAAGCACTTTGTATAGGACTTTTACAATAAAGTATTTATTACATTTTACCTTGGCTGCTGCTTTCTTCATCAACTCCAAAGCAAGTTTTGTATTCTTTTTCACACCTTGGCCCTAGGAAATGGATATGTGAAATAATCATTGTTTACAAATACAGAATACAGGCTGATGAAAATTCACATATACACAATCAAAATGCATTTTAACATTGATACTATTATTTACTAGGTGTTATTCAGCTTTAAACAACTACAATAAAAAAAACCAACAAAACAGCTTTGTGCTCATCCTTCATTCACAGGTTTACAAAATCTCAGTGATTCAGTCTAGGAAAAATGATTTCACCAGTCAATCAGAGTGATTTTTATGGGTAAATAACATCATAGATCTTTACTTTTTGGCAACTGAAGAAGAATAAATAGCATTCAAAGGTGCATAGATTGTCCATGATTTGGCAATGAGTAAGAGCTCTCAGCTTTCCTGAAAAAGGATTGCAGAGTGTCTCCAGAGGAAATACACAGATGTCATGCTGATGATATCCATATAAATTAAATCCAGACACGTGTCAGACTACGGGTGCTCAAAATCAACACAAGCAAGACTTAAGCAAGTGTTTTGTAGAGAATAGCCCTCCACTGTCAAAGGAATGAGATGAAAACCTAATGGTTCTTCACTAACATCTCTAACCTTTAGTACTGTTCTATGTCTTACGGGTGACACTGCTTAGCTGATATAACTTATTTGACTCAGGTGGGGTTATGCCTGAGTTTAGCCTCTGCTGTCTACTGCTTCTAGCAGGGAAAAACTAACTGCATGCAAAGACTATTTAATTTCTACTAAAAAAAAAAAAAAAAAAAAAAAAAGATTGCCAGAGATGTAACAAGGGGCATTCTAAGAAAGGATCGAACTTTCACCTATATCTCTACACCAAGGCCTATGCCTACTAGCTGGGTAGATTTTTAAGATGACAAGCCATTAGGAACTATTAGGATCCACAATTTACATAGTATTTTGATCCTGAATCTGGCTAGGAATAAAGTGACTAAACTGCTTTTAAACTTGCTTATTTTAAAATTTTTGTGCATATCTGGTAAAAATCAACATTAGCTTCATAACTATGGAGTGATTTTCAGTGTAAATCTGAAAGCACTGGTATACATTCTCACAGTGTGTCACTGTAGATAACTTACAAACATCCATGCCATAGGCATGATTTTTTAAAGAGAAAATATGAAACATGACTTACCTTAAATAACACAATAGCATAATCATATATTAACACTGGATCTTCTGTTTCTATTGCACCCTTTGCATACCATTCTATTGCAGCTTCAGGATTTTTTGCCACTCCTTGTTGGCCCCAAAACAGCATCTGAGCCAATCGTTGCTAAAAGAAAACAACATAAGCACTATTGTTGTATATGTTAGTATTGAAACTGGAATTGCAGGAGCAGACTTTTGCAGGCTTAAATGGATTTTAAATATGTGGATTTTAGACTAGTTATACATCCTCAACAGTTTGAAAACAATTAGTTATCAGGAATATTTAGAGGGCTTCTCAGTGGTGAAATGTACTGGTATTAAATCTACAGGAGGGTTATCTTTTACAGTTGTCAGTACCATGAAAGTCTGGCTTGATTTAAGTGCAGAGGTAAGTAATAAAGACAGATTTGATGCATGCAAATGGCTCAGTATTACAACATATTGCTGCTGGTCTCAGATCAGCAGGAATAACTGCACTGTGTCAAACACAAATCCAGGGAAAACGATCAGAGAAGGAGGTTGCTAGATCTTGACAACTCTTCCCTTTTGCCTTGTATCATTGTAACAGTTTTTTGCATGGTCACTGGATATTATCAGGCAGAAACATGGGAAACAGTTCAAGCTTATAAAAAAGAAGCAATTCTGGGTGGAAAGAGAAAACATCTGTCCGCTTCACTTTCCTCCACAACTTTCTTACATAGTCTATAGATGTACGTACACAATGTGCATATAAAACCAAGAAAGGGGAAATATATTACTTTATACCTGTGCAGCTGCATTTCCTCTTGTTGCTTCATGTTTTAACCACATAAAGACATCGCCATTTTCTTTTGTTTGAGCTTTTAGCAGTTCATCATCCATCAGCCTTATAGTTTCAACAAATGCCTGAAGAGTAGGTGAACAGGAAAAAAAAAAAATTATTACACAATGAATTCATACATCTGCCACCATAATGAAAATGTTGCCCATATCCTGTTTATCCCTAAGAATTTGTGATCAATTCTGGGCTTTAAAATTCTCACCACGCCTCTGCTGGCCTGTGCATTAAGAACCATCCTTACATCCAGTGTAAAAACCATTTACTGCTTCATTACAGTACAAATCTGTAAGACCACTCTCCTCTGAAAAGATATGCAAAGACATCAACAACTGAAAAAACCCCCAACCTTTGCAGTTTTAAATGCGATTAATAATGGCAAATAAGTGCTTTTAAGTCTTTTAAGGCTGTTTAGTTTCTACAGAAATCTCTCTCAAAAGATAAAAAAAAGTTCAGCAGAAAGCTTGATGAAGACCTGCCCTACAGCACTCTTATCTAGGTGGCTGTCTGCTTTTGTTCTTCAGCAATCAAAATCTCTCTATTTTATGTACAATAATCATTCTTTCTGATAAGCCAGGATCCTAGTACTGACCCACCTTAAGCACTCTTTACAGATAAAGTTGTGTTACGTCCTGTTTAGCAGCTCATTCTAAAATCATTTTATGGTAATTTTATTTCATCAGACAGCTATTTAACAGCCAAATCTTTACATTTGATCATAGAAAAGGCTTAAGTATGGAGAGAACAATTAATCTTCGCGTAAACTTCATGATGTTTGGCTATTGAAACAGCAGATCAGTTGTTTTATTAAACACATCCAATTACATTAATAATTAAAAATTTGAGTGAGTAATTTGGGCCCAAGAACAAGACTTAGACTTTACTGAAACACTGGCGTGTGGACAATTCTGAGGATTTGAGCCTAACTTGGATTTGGTTCCCCCCTTGCTAAGACACAGAGTAATGATACCTAAATATAATTTGGGGGATTTTGTAACAATCATAGAATTATAGAATGGTTTGGGTTGGAAGGGACCTTTCAGATCATTTAGCCTGACACCTCTGCCTCGGGCAGGGATGTCAATCTGATGAACTAATATTTGTAAATCAAGACAAAAATGTTCTGGCCACATCATTAATATTAATATATAAAAAGTCATTTGCACAGAAAACAAATTCAGATACACTTATAACTCTTTTACCTGTTCCCCTTTTATAGTGTGTTGATCCAATGATGTCTTGATTGCAATATTACTGTAATAAGCATATGACAGCTCCAAATCAAGTGGATAGTTATTAATGCCTTGGTAATGTTTATAGCCAAGATTCATCACAGCAAGTCTCTCATTCCCCTGAGCACCAATCAAACTATAGAGCAGACCCTGGCAAAAGTCAACAGACATAAAGAAGAGTGAATTCACCACACATCTCGTAAGTTTAGCACTTTGGTGGAGATTTACAGGGAACAGAGTGTTCACACTGGCAGATGATATACTAGCTATACCATGTAACCGCATTTACAGAATCAAGCACAGCCCTAAAGTAATTAAAATGAGTTCTATATACATAGAAAGATTTGGAAGAAAAACTAGACTCTCTAAATACTTTTCAAGTATTGCACTTATTCTGCTACCCCTAAGTGTGCAGCAATTTTTTAATGTCACTTTATTATAGTGTTAATTATACTCTGACACTTTTTATACTCAGCAGTAACTTAACTAGTCTCACTGATGTCAGCTGGAATCTTTGCACAGAATTCAGTGGAAACATACGGAAGCTAACAAACAGCACTTGAAAGTCTTACCCTAAAGATGTGACAGGACTAGAAGGACAGGACTTGTGGCTGACAAGGTTTCAGCACAAAGCTCCCTTGAGGTACACATTAATTAGTGCTAGAAATAGCCTAGATACTGCACATTTGCCAAAACCATTTTCAGCACTACTATTATCTTTCACCTGCACAGTAATAAAAACAGTGGTGTCCCATCTGTGCTGGATACTGAATTATTTCTTGCACTATCTGAAGCAGATCCAATAACAAAATTACTTTGCCTCCATAATTAGCACTAGGTATACTCCATAATTAAGGTATAAAAAAGGCTCCTCTCTAAGGCTTCTTGCGTTTGAGAAACTGGAGCTTGGTCTTTGGCCTCTAAGGGGTTCTTCTGATTTAAGTATCCTATAACCACATTAGGCAGATCTGCTATTCTTTATGAGCATTTTACATTACACTATTATATCACAATTAAATATCTGTTGGCAATTTCAGTATAGCCCTCTGCCAGTGATATATAAACACCTCCCCTTTATTTGACCTTGCAATGGAATTGTACGGAAACATTTCGGTTATGTACAACCTGCCCAAAAGGTCAGGAGTTCACATGCTCTGCAGTTGAGAACTCTTCTACTTTGGCTACCTTTAATCATTTGACCATGATATACTCAGTGCCACATTTCTTCTGTGCACTCTAAAATGGTTCTTCTTTCCTGACTGTACTATGCAACCTTTCTGCTTTAGAAGATTTGCCTGATGTGAGACTTTTTTCATAACCATCTACAAATGACTGTGGGTGACTTGAGGGTTCTTACCTCATCCTACCTCTTCAGTGACTGGGAAAAGCAGTATGTTCTAGGCTGTTCACTTTACCACCATTTTTAGGTCTTACTAAATCATTGATTTCCTTGTTCTGGATGAGCAGGATAAATATTCCCACCATCACGACTTCATAAAGACTTCACTGCCATCAGGCTATTTAGGAGTAGCTGTATTGGGGAATCCCTTCAACCACAGCCTGGATCCGGAGGTCATTTCACACTTTTTAATTCAAGTGATTATAAATTCATTCCATTTCTAAATTACCTTTAAAGGTTATTTCACAGGCATAACCAAACCTATTAAATATACTACCTTTGTATGATCCACAGGCACACCAAGCCCTGTTTCAAATATAACTGCAAGGAAATAGGAAGCCTTATGGTATCCACAACAACTGGAATCCACCAAGAGAGGGACAGAGGAGCCCATATTGCTGAGGCCATTGGCGCTGGACAGACTCTTTGCAACCTTCTCGAATATCCTCTGGCCAACTTCTAGAACTGTATCACTTCCATCTTCTAACACTAAAAATAAAACATAGAACGCACAGTTATTGCAAGAGGTAAAATCAGGAATTGATTTCCTCTCCTTAATTTAATGGGACTGAGACAGAGTCTGTTATTTCTCACGCTGAATGGTATTCTCAACGCAGACAACCAAAATTCCTAGAGATACAAGGTATTACTGAATAGAAAGGGTGAATAAAAATCCACAAGATCATCTCAAAGTAACTAACCACTAAAAAATGTAAGGATATCGCTATTTCCTTCTACATAATATGCCATCCTTCATCTGCATCACAACATGTAAGCCACATGACACTCCTTTACTAAGCTAGCTGATATGAAAAAAGCCAAAATGTATAAAACATGAAGTCAAAAACCACTAACTTACTGACATATATTGTGGAATTATTTAAGAACAATAAAGTAAAATGTGATTACCATCTGGAGCGCTGAAATCCATCTCTTGTAACAGTTTGAACAAAGTGTGGTACTTTTCCCTAAGCTCTTTTCCCCACATGAAGGCATCACATTTGGATTTTTCTCCGTATTTGTGAATCAGCTCCAAATAATAGTTTTCATAGTAACCTAGAGAAAACAACATATTTAAGACATGAAAGCTGACTTGGCTGGTCTTTAAAACAAGCTTCTGGGAGAAAAAAAGATGTTTCTAGGGTAAACTAAATATTCACAGACAAGATGGGCACATCCTTAACACAAAGTAGTGCTAAAAACTTATACAGCTAGCATCGGCCACTTACAGAAGATTTCTTTGACTCTCTTCCATACTCTGGTCATGATGCATACAACTGAATTCTGTCTGGAATCATAAGCTAGTTTTCAGCACACATTTAAGCTATGTTAGTCTTTCCCTAAACTCATTGCTCTGATATAAACTTGTTGGTAACTGCACTTTAGGCAACTGTGGCAGTGACATTCTAGCAAAACACACCCATTTTTTCGGAAAGGGCTTAAAATACATGTGCCTTTAGGGTCATTTGGGACTGAAACATAAGAAAGGCAAGTGAATAGACTACATATATGCTTGAAAGTGGTTGTCCCTTTATGCACCTGTCTTATTAGATAAGAAATACCAAGAACATAATTTAAGTTTGTATTCCACGGCACAAAAATCTTTGCAGGGACAAAACCACAGTTTTAGCTACCAGTATCAAGGCTAAATTCTTCAAATTGCCTTTTTTTCTTGTTATGGCTGAATTTAAGTTTACTTTTAATGATCGTTATCCAGATTCTGGTAAAAGGAAAGAGAATAAGTCTCCAGAGATGGCAATTTAAAATTCGTATCTCATAGATCAACACTTACAATTTCTTTGCGCTTTTTCACCTTGCCTCACAATATATCTGTACTCATAAACTATTTCTTGAATGTCCATACATCTGTCGTAGTATAGTTCAATTTGTTCCGCTGCTTCTTTGTCATGAAGAGGGTTAGAAATCTATAAAAAAGGCAAATGATGGATAAATGTCATGTTGTTGTCTATGCTTGGCTAGAAAGAAATGTGGTAGGCAAATAACAAAAGGAAGCAGATGTTTTACTACAATCAGCTTATCTGGCACACCATACCATGATACTGGCCACAATAGACTATGACTTTACATACTCAGCATAATCCAAGACACCATGGATGAACTTCCAAAATTGACCAAGCCTATGTGACTTTTACCACCGATTTCAACAAAACCATAGATTAATCAAATGTGTTCAATACTGTATCATCAAAAACTCTGGGAAACAAAGCAGTACTGAAAATAAGTCCTTACTTCAATATAGATTTAGGAACATTGCTTTACATACTTTCAGAAGTCTTATCTTTTAGCATTTGAAGTGGTAACTAGCACTGCCAGATTTCAAGAGAAAATTATCGTATTTTGGTTATATATTCCCAAGTTCTATTATGCTTCATAGCAAGTTTATCACTTGGTAAGAGCTTCAGTTAAAAAAAATAAATAGCCATAGCTGGCTGCTGTTATTTAAGCATTTCCAAATACTGCTTCTGTTTACCTGTTCTGTTTCCAACACATTGAGACGATAGTATTTCACAGGTCCAAAGAACGCTTCAATACCATTTACATATCCACTGCCTCCAAGAACAAAGTATCCAGCAGTGTCATCATAATAGAAATCTTCCCTAAAACTTGAGAACACAAAAGAGAAGTAAACTGGCTATCAAGAGGTACCATGAAAGAAAATAAAAGAAATTTCTATCTCAGAATTTCCATACCTGACAGTCTTAAACTCATTGCCAGTATCTTTGTCTTTTCTCATGTTTACTCTCAAAATCTACTCTGTAATTTAGTGTGATAAATTCTGCAGTAAATTTAACAAATCCCTGTCTACAAACATATTAAACCAGCAGGGTGTTTTATTTTTCTGACCTGCAGTTATCTTCTGGTGATTTATACATCATTACACAACCTCAAAGATTTCAGTTCTACCTCTCCCTTGCGCTTTTCTAAATTTAGCATAGGAAAATTTAAGTTATCTGTCTCCTAGAGTTACTATCTACAAATTTACAATTTCCAGTTTGTAAACCACAGTAAAGAAGGAACAACATTAATGTCTGACATGCAATTTACTGTTACATAGTTTCTGTATTAAAAGGTTTGGGATTTTTTTAATTATTTGCACAAGAAAGATTCAATCTTGAATTGCAGTGAAAACAATGAAAGATCCATTTTAAAAAAAATTATTCAGTTGCTTAGAATAAACGATAGAGCAAAAACATTTTTGGTAGAAATTTTGCATCCCATCAGTTTTTAGTGAGGGTTATCAGACTCTAGTACTAGATCATGCAGCATGTTAATTCAACTAGCTTATAGCATTAACAAAATTATTCAGCTCATGCTCAAAATTATTCAGCTAAGCACAGTAATACAAACTGGTTTTGAAAGCATAGAGTGGAAAAAGACCACAGACATTTTGAAAATCATTTGGAATCTCAGTTACAAACTTCTTCCTTCTCCCATTTTCCATATCTGAACACATACACACATATTACTCATGGGAAAAATGCTGCTTACGTAAAAGACTGGTGATGATGTCTTCTCATATTCTTCCCAACACTGCTTACTTCTATCTAAAAGAACAAAAAATATTAATTCTAATAAATTAAATAGTACAAGGTACATTTATTAAGCCATTTCAACTCATAGTTCAGAAGATTACAGCTGCAGCTTGTTGCATTTCCTCTGCACTATAGAGAATGGTGTCATATGTCAGAAGAGTTTAATGGAGAGTATTGGCACTGCTGTGTCCTGGCGAACCACAAGCAAGGAAAAACAGCACAGATGTTGCCTACTACAGTTATTTCATTCCTGTGTTCAGTTACAAGACATCTGTACTTTGCTGAAGCTTTTATTCTTCCAAAGTGTGAAAGGCTGTTTTCCTTTTATATAGCAGATGCTAAAGGAAGATAATATCGATCTCCTCAAGAAATTGTAGCTCACATGTGAAGAATGGACATAAAGCTAATGTAACAGGCCATGATTTAAAAAAATCTGGGTTCAACTCCTACTTCTACAGGAGATGTAATTTCAGTAGACTTTCAGTGCCAGAATGGTTAAAGGAATTCAGATGCCCGAGAAGGAAGACAAGATTTTCATACATGTTGGTATTGTAAAAAATTGCCCAAGGATGCACAAAACAACCCTGCAAAATTTTCTCAAGTAACTAGGTATTTTTAAGAGCATCTCCAGATGCTCTTAAAATCTGGCTCTTAATTTCTCAATGCTTCAATGTCCCAGCCTTCCCTAATTTATGTATTTTGTCTCAGATCATGCTGGACTAAATGTATCTAAATCAATGGAAATGAAATAATCATAGAATCATCTATGTTGGAAAAGACCTTTAAGATCATCAAGTCCAACTGTTAACCTAACACTGCCAAGCCCATCACTAAACCATGTCTCTAAGCACCACATCTACACGTCTTCTACATACCTCCAGGGATGGTGACTCAACCACTTCCCTGGGCAGCCTGTTCCAATGCTTGACAACCCTTTCAGTGAAGAAATTGTTCCTAATATCCAGTCTAAACCTCCCCTGGCACAACTTGAGGCCATTTCCTCTCATCCTATCACTTCTTACTTGGGAGAAGAGACCAACATCCACCTCGCTACAACCTCCTTTCAGGTTGTTGTAAAGAGCGATAAGGTCTCCCCTCAGCCTCCTTTCCTCCAGGATAAACAAACCCAGTTCCCTCAGCTGCTCCTCATAAGATGAAGTGCCTAAACAAGGAGATTCTTTTGTACCTTTTGAGGATAGTAGCATCTAAAAACTTACGACAGGAAGACATGTCAATAAGATGGAACTGAATCACAGTTTCATCTGTTCCAGAGAATGGCTTTAAGTACTGAAATGTTTTTTAAGTTGGGTCCTACTTCCTCTTATTTTGTCCAGAAGTGGAAATTTAATGACCACATGTTTTATCTCACACCTGAATAAATTCACTATGTTCTCTGAAAAATATTTTTTCTTAATCTAATCGTGCAAGCAATCCTCAAATTTCCAATAAGTCTAGACTAATACACCCTGTGTCAATATTGACAGTAACTTTCCCTGTGCGTCTGAAGCTGAGCTTCAAAATCCACAGGCTCTTCCCTTTCCCATGAATTTAAATTATAACTACAATTTTAAAAAGCAGGAAAAGACAGTTTTCATTCTATAAAACACTTTTTTCACTGTTCCTTTTAACAATATATTGAAAAACATATTATATTAAAAGTAAATACATGTTTCTACCCAATTTTCTAGTGAAGCAATCAATCTGCTCATCACTTACATACTTAAAAAAAGTGGGGTGCAAAAGGAACAGCTGTAGTTTAGCCTGTAAGTTGCTTTCTCCCTACAGCATTGTTTCAGCTTTATTAGTCATACTTTAAATTTGCTTAGTTGTTCTTGTCATTAACTAGCAATTATTTTTTACAATTCAGAATGTAATCTATTCAACCATTTTCAAGGTGAAAGAAGTTTAGAAATAGAAGGTTTTTGATTATTTTCACACCCTAATATCTTAATAGCTGGAGGTTCAGACAAGAAGTTGGGCTGGGAGTCTGCATTTTCAGAGCTACTTTTGGAAGGTTTTGTGAAAAAACAACTGTGATTTTTTAAAATGCAAATTATGTATTTTATTTACTATAGAGGGATACTGCAATATTTTTTTGTCTTTTAATGGCGGTCAATCCTATACCACTTTGTCAAATATGCAAAACTTGGAAACTGCACATGCCTCCTGTTAGCTAATACATCTAGGCAAGAGGCATGCGACTGTACAGAAGCTCAGACACATTTTCATACCAGAATGGTAAAAACGCCTAAGCCTCCAAGTGCAAAGTCCCTCAGAGCTATTCACACCACATAATTTAAGGTATCTGGATAAGGTATCTAGGCCAGGATTCCTGGTTGCCTGTACAGTCAGCAGTCTCGGGAGAGCAACCGTGTGCCAAGATAGCCACTGAACAGACAGTAATTCTAGGTTCTTATCTTAAGCATCTAAGTTGATTTACCAAAGTCAGATGGTTGGAACATCCCCGGACAATTTCTAGTGTTAGAGTTTTCATTCTTTTGCTACATGAGCATGTACAAGTTACAATATTTCTCTCAGCCTCAGCTACTATGGGGTTTGTCAGAAGCATAATCAAATTAGAAAAATCTCAGCCTTGATCCTGTAATTCAGTAGCACACATACCTGTCCACCCTTGAAAGAGAGATCCAGTCGAAACCACTGCTTCAGAGGAAGGCTGAAGCTAGTTTTCACTGCGAGGTCATCTCCTCTCATGAGGTGCATCTGAACATGCACATAACCTGACAGAGCAACAAAGGAAGAAAAAGGAAATAAACACCACGGAAATATCAACATTAAGAATGAGCTTCCTAATGTATTATTCAGAGTGATATTGACTTCTTCATCACCAACACAGATCTGGGCACTCGCTAAGCCATACATCAGCTCTCACAGAATCCCAGGGAAACACAGTCCCCATTTCAGTTACACATCTGAGATGCTAATGCCCAAGCTCCCACATGAAACCAGACTCAAACCCAACTGTCTGAGGGATAAACATAGGCTAAACCTAAGGCAAACAGGCAGGGTGCCACAGTTGATCTCAAACACCAAAAAGCAGACATGACTTGCAGCAAACAGCAGAAGGGAACAGCAGACAATGGTATCTACTCAACACTCAAGTGCTAGCACATGAGAGTGCAATGACCAAGTACAAGATGACTCTACCCTCTGCTACTTGGACCTGCAGAAGCTAGACTCATACTCTGAGCTCTTAAGACCTGTACAGGCTATTATGATAACCTAGCCTAACACTGAGAATAAAACTGGCCCTAAAACCTCTCCAAGCAAATCTCCTATCAAGCCAATGACTTCCAGCTGAGCTGCTATTTTTGCTCTTCAAAAGAAAAGCACTCAGTTTATAATAGATTGGTTACAAGACAGCAAAAATAGGAATAACAAACAAGAAAAGAGTAGTTATTAAACTTGCAAAGAAGGGGAAAAAATGTAATGTCTTATGAGAAAGCCAGGTGTGTGCTTTTAAAACTGTGCACTTACTTCCTCTGTGAGCCTGCCAGCCAGCCCCCAGCTGCTGAATTTCTTTCTCTGTCAGAGGCTGAAGAGCTGTCTTCTGGCAGGAATGTTCCTCTACTGCAAGTGTTGCTAAACTAAGAAAGTTCTACCTCTCAGCTTTTTTTGGATCAGGGAAATAGACTGTGCTTCTTGAACACTGCAATATAGGCAAGACCTTGAAATCGTATGGACTTTTTCCTGAGGCTATTTCAAATTTTCATATAGTATGCATATAAGAATTGAGAACAGTATTAAAATAATACTTCAGTAATAACAACAAAGGCTGTTCATTGAGATAAGACTGTTTAATCCCAGGGAATGCTCCTGACCTGTAAGATTCAGTCTATTCTAACAAAGCAGATACTTAAGTTACCCAAGACTAGAAGCTATTTCTGTTTTACCCTAGTAGCTACTAGTCAAAAGGAGGCATTTTGCAAGGGATCAATTTCACAAAATAGGTCTGATGATGTATTTATAAATGTTATTCCTAGGCATAGATCTATAAAGACTATATTAAAGCCCTTCTGAAGGCCAGTAACAATATCCCTTACCTTCTTCATTCAGAAATACAGCAGGAGTACTATACATTTCTTTTGGATCAATAAAATAGAGTATACCACACAGATCCTTTTCACAGTGATGGAGTAAATATAGCCAGATTGAAATGGTGAACCTGCATGAGCAAAAATAAACAAAAAAATCACTCAGGATAAATAAAGGTGGAGTTTGTGCAAACTATGGAGCAGTACAAAATAAAAACCCGAGACCTGACAATGCTATCTACTAAGAAATTTCTGTACAAAGCTAGCTGAGGCACTAAAAACAGAATTTATACTGCAGTATCTAATTCTAAGGAGTTCCTCTGTGCCAGACTAAATCTGCCTCTGTGCTGTTAAAAGGAACTTGACCACTTATTTCCATAACATTTCCACAGCTGAATGCCTTTGAAAACTGCACCTCCAATGTACAACCCAGCAAAGCGTTCTGATTATCATCATCTCTGATAAAGAAGTTCTCTTTTCTTAGTGAATTTTAGAAGGAGATATTATTCGGTTTGTGCCTTTCTACAATTAAGAAAAAAAATGAAATATTTGTTTATAATACTTTAGAATTGGGTCAGCTTGCCTTGTTTCTCTCTCAAGAAGTTGCTAAACCTTGTATCTTTTCCTAAACCAATGGAGGTTTGAAAGCCTAATATCTGCTCTCCTGCTTAAAAAAAAATTAAAATATGCAAGAGTGGTGAAGTTTTCCCCAACAGAGTCTACACCTCAAGTAGCTAATAACACTGTATCTTCCACAGGTGGAAGGGTTTGTAAATCACAATCACTTGTAAATTCATCATGATGACCAACCAAACACCCTGATTCCAGAAATACTACTTATGCTTATATATCACTATTTTCATTTTTCATTTCTGGCAATATAACAAACTTAAAAGCCGCAGTCTCCGTTTAATCCTTGATTGCCAGTCTGAGCACATGACTGTTCTGGACAAATTCCTTGGGACAGAGTTTGGGACAATGCTGACTCATTTCACATCCCCCATTGCTGCAGAATGCCATACAGCATGAGTAGTCCCTTACAGGCCCAGCCTATCCTTGCTGCAGGCTGTCCACAGCCTCAAAAGACAGTTGTCTATCTCCAGTCCTCTTTCTTTACAAATCCCTGACTGACATCAAACAAGTAACTTCAGTTAGGTCTGTTTCTGTAGGGAACCACTGCTCACATACGGGGAGCTGAAGGAAAACTCTCTTCCTCTTCTCAACAGACCTACCCCAGGCTGTCATGCAACCGCAACACACAGGCAATGCTTTATGTTAACACTGGAGAACCATCCGAAGGCAAGAGAGGGTGGAACTGTGTGGAGCAGGTAGAGTGCTGCATAATTTCATGCCACATATTCTCAACGAGAGCTCCAGTGACTCAGTGCCAGAAGCAGAATGCAACTGTGCTGGTGAGCAAAGGGCAGCAGGCTGTACAGACCAGGCTGTCACCTGTCCTGAAGAGGCCAGGAGCTAAAACTTGCTCTCTACTTATGACTTCAGAGTTTGAGGGCTAGTAATTTGCATGCAACCTACACTACATGGCAAGTCTTCTTTGGTACTTTTCTTGTGGTCACAGGCCAAACACAAACCAGCAGACAAATTCCAGTTTCTGCGATCATTTCCTATTTCTGTAATAATGTTGCCGGGGTAACAGCATTTGGTGGAAGGGAGATAAATGTATATATCTCTATACTTTTTCCTCTAAAGTTGCAAAATATGACTGAAGAGTTGCGACAGTTTCAGGAAGGGGTAGAAGAGTAGAGATGATCTTCCCAGAGTGATTCTTCTGTAACTGAATGCCGTGCAGGGGCTAAGGGGTTTTACTCTTCTCCAACCAGGAGTTTACACAGGGGTGGTAGAAGGAAATAGTATAAGCTCAAGCTGGGAGATTATCTAGGCAGGGGATTCTACCACTGAGGGTTTGTCAGCTGCAAAATAAACTAGAGTGTGAATTTATAGGGAAAAAGCTGCTGCACACTGCTGGCCCTTCCAAGAAACCCTACTCTGCACTTGGTCTGCAAATGATGTTTGAAATGCAGATATCTCTGTAATGCAGAAAACCTCAAGCTAGCTAGTCATAAAACAGCAGTCTGATAATGACAGCACATAACAGCTAACTTACCTTCCTAACTGTACCTAACTAGCACAGTTACACCTAGTATTGGTCTTTTACACAGCACTGCACTAACACATACTATAAGCGTCTTTTCCAGGTTCAGCTTAATCCCCTCCAAAACTGAACTTAGACAACAGAAGGAATTGCTAACTAGTTTCCTTTTGAGACTTATCTCAACTTAGCAGGCAGTATTCCTTTAATTTGTGGTATAGCCTAAGAGTTTAAGTATATTCTATAGCCTTCAATAATCAATTATAGCCTCCTTCAATTATTTGCCTATACTTACATGGGATAATCAATCTGATGTTGTCTGAATGTCTCAAGTTCTCTGTTTTCAAATTGTTCAAATTTCTTCACAATTCCTGTTTTCTCCCCACTGGAAGCATATATGAAGTTGAGAATCTGGACACCATCTGCAAAATACAATCTTTCTTAATCTGCCAGAAACAAGCATTGATAACTAATTAATTAGTTCACAGTTGTACAGTCAAACATTTGAATCACATGACAGATTAAAAATTAACACAAATCTTCAACAAGTCCTTAAACACAAGTTTGTTCACTGTTACTAAACACATTACAATCTTGGACCAAATAACCCACGGGAAAGTGAAATGGAGTCCACTTCCAGCTGGTATTAGAAGCAGAGAGAGAGACTCATTTAAATCTAAGATACTTAAAGAACCAGTTAGTAAGGAAGAAATCTTCATTTATGTTACTCATTTAAAACTCATCTTTGGTTATGCCTACATGAGATTACTCCACAGCTCTTAGACTTGCTCTTCATTTTCAGCTCTCCAGCTTATACTATATGTATGGACAGATACCAATTCTGTTCTTAACTGATATGCATAATCCTGTAATAAATCTGGTAATGCTGTCCCTGCTAAAAACCAGGAAAAAGATCTTTGAGGCTATTCCATATCATTAGCTTTCCTAGAAAAGCCCCCAAAACAACAACAAAAGCCCAAGCAATTTGTTATAAGGTTATTTTAAAAAATAAATTTGAATAAGATGTTATTTCCTCTTATTTCTTGTTATACTGTTTTCATCTACAGTATAATTAGATAACGCATAAGATGTTTCACAGTGGTGTCAGAGATCACATGCTTTGTCTCCAACAAGTATTTCAGAAAGCCCCTGAAGGCAGCAACATCATTGCTTCCTTGTTCATCTTCAGTGCATTTACATGCCAAGGTAGTGAAAATAAATGACACAAATATCATTATGGGATTTTCTAGGAGAGAATCCTTTAGAAGCAAATAACTTTTTTGCTTTTAGGTTCAGCTTTGAATATATATTGAGGACAAAAAGAATTGTCAGCAGGTGTAAAGCCAGAGATAGGCAGACAGAAAAAAAAAAACAGAACTCTGAGAAAATCTAGAAAGCAGAGTTGTGAGTTTCAGTAATTTATACAGCAAGACACTTTTGTTTTAAAAATTAACAGTTTTAAATAAAAAAGTGCTTGTCTATAATGGCTTTGGGCCAAAAAAAAAAAAAGGTACTATATAGTTTATTGCACTATAAAGACTTAAAAATAGGTTTCTGAGTGTGTGGCCAGCATCTTACGCAGAAGTAGACTACCTGTGTGCAAATTACGTATGTAAGAACTGCAGGACTGACCCTGAAATAATGCAATAAGGGACTGAATTACTATCTCTGAAGACAAAGGAATGATGTTCATTGACATCAGTGGGTTTTATATAAAGTTGTTTGAATACACTTAGAAAATACAAGGCCATGCTGCTACAAATCTCTGGGCTGGGTGTGATAAAATAAGCCAGCTCTAAAGGACACGATGACTTCAGTCATTTGCAACTCTACAGTTCATAACCCACAGTTATGAAGCTTACATATTCAACAATGTTGGCCAAGTAAATCATTCTACATAACATTTACTGCAGTTACACACTTTCTAACAGCCTACAAAAGATATTATTTGGGTCCCATTAGTTTCCTTGGGAAAAAAAGTGACATTAAACCTACCACTTTCATGAGGGCACTGAGGTATCCTGTTTGCCTGAAGCATCCACAAATAGTCAGCACCCCACTGAAGACAAACTTTGTGGTCCTTATATGGGCGTTCAAAAGGTGGAACTGCTTCTAAAAAAGTGTAATTCTTGGCAACTGCATCCTGGTAGTCTTCACTCTGTTCAACATCACAGCTGCTAACTGATTTGTGACTAATCCATGCATATAATATCACACTGTGCACTATTATTGAGTTTCTGATGATATAATCATCTCTGTAAACCATGATGCTTGGAAATTTCAAATGTACTTGTCGAGTTCTGTTAACGTAAAGGTTTTTTTCATCCTTCCATCTCCTTCTATACACTGGTACACCAGTCCTGAATTCAGAGGAAGCTACTGCTTCCAAGTTGACGATACAAGGCTTAGAACATAAATACTGAACTGAAACTTCAGAATTGTTAAGAACTTTCTTTTCTAAAATGTTTAAATGAATGAAGTCTACGTAATCCATGTTTTGTTCAAACTGTGGAGTAACTGCTGTTGTCCGTAATGTCTCCTTTCCAAAGGATGGCACAAAATTCTGGAAAAAAAAGCCGAAAACACAAAACATGTTAACTAGAGAGTCTAAGTTTAAGTGATTACTATTATACTTACAGCAATAACAGAACACTGCACAAGCAGAAGGTTATATACCATACTCAAACTATGAAATACCTGGATTCTTTCACACAGCAAGTAAATGTGGATTACTGAAGAGCCAACAACTCCCCTACATCAATCAAGTTCTCGGAGTTACACATGCGTCTACAAACAAACTGTATTTACAGGGTGTATCCTTCAGCCCTTCCGCAGGTGGAATCCGGTCTAAGATACTGACACACGTCATGCTATTTACACATGCTCCTAGGATCAGGCCTAAAGAGTATATACTAAAATGTACCGGTATTTATTCATCATGTTGCTCTTCACTTGTGCTGCCACATCCTGATGTTTCTCTGTCTTTTTAAAGTTAGCTAAGGTTGTTACCTCTTATGCAAGTACCTGAAGAGCAGAATAACAACTAAGGCAGCTCACAATGGTTTCCTGAAAATGAATTCACCTGTTCACCAAATGTTTAGGAGCTTATTACAGAAACATTCCTATCCTGAAGACAGACTTAAAAATCTGAGCAGCAAGACCAGCAGGCACCATTTGCTTAGTTTTTGCTCTCCATAGCTATGCACATTAGCATGTACTTCAAGAGTGAGGGCTTGGGCATACACCAGGATCATGTTCCGTGCTGAAGTTCTTGTCTCTAAGGTTTCAGCAGCTGTTTTTCTTTCTGCTCCGCAGTCAGCATCCGGCTTGATGCACTGCCAAGGGTACTGAGCATTACTCAGCTCAGAGGGCCAGCCACCAGCATGGCACTTCTGCCAGGTCTCCTGATCCGTCTAAAATATTCAGAATTGTCACTTAGGATTACCAGGGAAGCTGGTCATTAAGATTGCTTAAAATGAGAAGATCTGTCTTGGGTGACTTTTAACTTTACTAGGCTTAAACAAATTGAACTGAAATTTATCTTGGATATCTACCTTGGATTGACGGCTTTTTCACTGTCACTCCCAAAATATTTAAAAGCTTTGGCCAACTCGTCAGTACACTTCTAATTATCAGAATTCTGTGTCGTGCATTTGGAGGACAAGACCTTGTCCATGATCCAACATGGGAATCAGTAAAAGTCCCTAATGATAAACTACTTTGCTTCTTATTTCTTAAGAATATGTTGACATGCCTTGAGAGCTACACTGAAAAAACATCAAGCCAGCAAAACCTGTGAATGTTTAAATATTAGGAAAAGTCACAGCTAAGTTTATCTATACTATTTCCTTGCTCCTATAGATGAGGATTTTGGATTTAACTCTGTGATCAAATCCAGTTTCCTCCCCCCTTGATCCCTGCCTCCGTAAAGGCACAAAAGAACTCGAGGGTTGCAAGTGAAACACAACTGTGCAGAGAGACTATTTACTCCAAGACCTTGGCTTTATTTAAGGCAGAAGCTGGAAGACATAATTGAATAAGGGAACTTTTGGATGAGAAAGCTGGATACTGCTAGCAGCTGGGTATCTCTAGATAACTAGATTTATTTAGTGCTCCTAGGTCTTTCCGAACTTGTCACTTAAACCACTTTCCACAAGAACAACCAAGTACTGTTTACCTTCTTGTGTCCAACAAGATACGCTGGAAGCCAGATGTGCAGTCATGCTGAGCACTCATAAGCACATGTGTAAGCACTTCGATATACACTTTGAACAAATAAAATGTATAAAATGCAAAACAATCCACAATGTCCACTCCACAACCTAGGCTTTCTACAATAGGTAGCCTCTTTAGAGTGACAGCCTTCCTCTCTGCCTCGTCTCCCATGCTATAAACTGGATATTGTAAAAATGATGTGTGCTGAAGGGTCTAAAAAAGGAACAGCAATAGGAAGGTGGTGTCCATTGAAAAAGTTACCACCATATCGTGTAGTAACACAAATGCACAAACACTCATATAAAAGTTGATGAGAGAACCTTAATTTTAATACTAATTTGGGTATCTTTTAGAGCTTGACTTGACAAAGATACTATTCTTTTACATCTTCTACATAATTCTTCTTTGGTTATAGGAACCTCCAAAAGCATTAAAACCATGTAGCAGCAACTATGTATCATTCTAAACCTCTTCTACTTGATGACTATCATTCATATTTCTCACATATTTTTTTATCTTACAATAAGAGCACTTGTAAACAGCTTAATCTTTGTGATATAAGGGCTGCGTCATGAGGAAGATGGTAATAGATTATGAAAGTTATGCCATGTCATTATCACAAAATGTAGAAGTCTACCAGGTAGACACTACAAAGCATTGTGGTATCACTGTGTGTTTACCACGTACACGCATTTACTGTCAAAACATGCACAGCCAGCTCTCAATTTTCTCAGGGGTTTATCCAACACAGAGATATGGGAGCTGACCAAGACAGCTTGTGTCTGGCACAGTTCGTTACCAAAGATGCAGCAGCATATGAATGTGGCCACCCAGCTTCCAGTGAATGGCAGAAGTTTTGTGGTGGGGATCTGAAGGCAGTAAGCTCAGCAACCCAAAGCCAGTTCCTTGTAGGACAAACTCCATGATGTCCCTAGAGCACTTAAGCACAGTGTACCGTGACAGCTGATGCACAAGGTTAGCTTCACCCATGCTGTCTTACTGCCTCTCCCTTAGTGCCTGTTCGGCTAAACGGCTCCCACAGATTTACTCAAGAAACTTTTCTTTGTGTTCTTTGGTGCCTGGGTATTAGTTCAGACACATGCTGCAAAAATGCATGAAGCACATTTGGGGCTGCTGCTACACCACCCCAAACAAATCCTTCAGGAGGCTCATCCAGTAAGGAGCGCAGTGCAAAGACCCTTGAGCAACCCCACACCGATGCAGCTGTGGCAGAGACTGCTGAACAGTAAAGTCTTCCAGAGCACGGCTGGGTCTCTTACCACTTGGTTGCTTCTACCCAGTGCTCTCCAGCGCACTGCATAGCATGTGTATTATCTAAATGTTTCCACTTGGTGAGGAACCATAGTTCTTCCCTCCCCGTTATCTCAGACAAGGCAGCATTAATTGTGCATAATCTCTGACTACAGAGAACACGGATGAAAGGATTACACAATGGGTGTGATTATGAGATTTAAATACAAAAGTTTCCCAGTATAGTAAAGAGGCCAGCTATGCTGGATTCAAAATGTTACCGTAAAGGAGGAAGAGTTCAACAAGACAGGGGTTTTGTTGTGTGGGGCAACTTTGCCACAAAAGCTTGATCTTTTTCTTAAAACCTGCTGAATGTGAAGGAGTTAGCCCAAGTCATGCCATCAGATGTTGGGATAAAAATCACTATGGGAGGCAATCACAACAATTGGTAGGAAAGTGAAAATTTTCAGCAGCGTAGTATTAGAGAAATGGTGAGAAACTGTTCTTTTACTCACTGCAACAAGATCTCAGCAGGACCCTTGCTGAGTTTACCTCTGCAGAAATTCCACATAACCCTATGAAACGGCATGTGTTTGCACAAAGTCTGAAGATAACCGTAGTCCTTTACTTGTGAACACCTGCCACGTCACGCTAGATTTTAAGACGTGTGAAAAGGAGACACGCCAAAATGTGCAAGGATCTGCTCCCAATCAGCATCAATATTGTGCAGGCACACAAAGATTCAACCAGAGTTTGTGTTTAGTAGCATAAAAGAGGAAAAAGCAGTTTATCAGATGCCCCTAAAATGCAGTTGGTTTCCATAAGCCAGTGCAGCACCATAGGCACACGTGCATCTACAAGTGGATGTCAAAGGCATCCCCCTTCTTCCAAACCCAGAAATTTAACGTCATCTAGGATGGAAAGCTTGATCTAACGACCTGACGCTCGCTGTCTCGAGAAGCGGGGAGAGGGGGCAGCCGGGGCAGGCCGGACAAACGCCGGGCTGGCTCCGAGAGGTGGCCCCGGGCTCGGCCAAGCCGGCCAGAGCGATCCCGGGCCCGAACCCAGACCGAGCGGCCGCGGCCCCCGGGGAACCCCGCTCCGGCACCCTCCCGGGGCCTGCGCCTCCCTCTCCGCCCCTCGCTTACAACCTGCAGCCCCGCACCGGCCCGGCCGAGCGCGGAGTACCGCCGTGAAGCCGCGGGGTGTCGGGCAGCTCCCGCCCGCAGGGGTCGGCGCTCACCACCGGGGGCCGTCGCCCGGTCCGGGCCCTCGCCGCGGCCACCATCTTCCGGCGCGACGGCGGACGGTGCCGCAGCCCGCGGGCAGGTGCAGGGCCGGCCGCCACTCACCGTGAGGAGGAGGAGGAGGAACAGAAGGGGGCGGCAGGGGCAGCTGCGGCGGGGCACGGCGCGGGGCTCAGCCGGGGGCCGCATGCTGCCGCGGAGGCGGCTGCGGCGCTGCCCAGCACGGCCCGGAGTGAGCGGCCGGCCCCGCCGAGTAGGATGCGGCAGATCCGGCTTCCTGGAGGAGGGGCCGCCGCCAGGGCAGGACAAGGCCAGGGCAGGGCCGCGCCTGGCCCCGCGCCGCCGCCGCAGGTGCGGAGGGGCCGGGCGGGACCCGGGGGCCGAGCTCCCGGNGGGGCCGGGCGGCACCCGGGGGCCGAGCTCCCGGCAGTGCTGTGGGGCACCTCTGAGGCTCCCGCGCACCCCAGTACAGCGGGCACCGGGCGGCGTCCCGGGAGCGGCGGCACCCCGGCGCAGGGCCGCCGCTTCCCCCCCGGCGACGGCGTGGCTCGGGGGCTCTGCGGTGGCCCCCCCCGCCCTCGTCCCCACCCTCACGCGGCAGCTCTGCGCTGCCCGCCCGGGCCCGGCCCTGCCAGCGTGGCCCCCGCCCGGGGCAGCTCCCCGGTGCCCGCTGGTGGGCGACGCGCGGCCGTGGGGTGGCTTTAGGGCGGTAAGGCGGGGCAGGGTCTCCTCACAGCTGCCGTGCGCAGCGCTGCGGGCGCCGGAGCGGCCCAGGAGGTGCTGCCCTTCGCCTGGTCAGGAGTGACACAGCGAAGTGCGGCGGGTGTGTAACGGGACCGGGACCGTGCCCGCCTCAGCGGGGGTGCCGGCACCGGGCTGTGTCCTGCCGCCCCGCAAGGGGGCGCTGTGCGCCGCCCCTGCCGGGCCGGGCCGGAGGGGGCGGTGTCCGCAGGTGCCTTACCCTTCGCTTCCGGTGTGTGCCGGAAGCGGGAGCTGCAAAGCTTCCGGGTTGTGGCCGCTGTTGGCGATGGCGGGGCTGTCCCGCACACTCGGTATCTTCGGCGGCTTCGTGGCCCTGGTGGGGGCGGCCTTTTACCCCATCTACTTCCGGCCGTTGCTGCTGCCGGAGGAGTACAGTGAGTCCCTGCGCGGGGCGGGGAGGGAGGCGGGGAGCGGGCCGGGGCTCGGCTTGGGCGCTGTGAGCGGGTTTGTGCCCCGGCCGGGCTGCGGGGCCTGGGGGCTGCTGCTGGGTGAGTAGTGCCGAGAGGCTTTCTGCTCGCCTCAGAGATACTTAAGACAAATCCAACCAAGACCAACCAGAAAACCCTCGTAGTAGTCTTGTTTGAGGTTATCGGCGAGCATGAGATTAAGGACAACCTTTAGCTGTTCTCTGAAGTGATTAAGAGGGTTTAGATGCAGTTGGTTACGGTCAGGGGGCTGGGGCACCTCTGCTCTGAAGCCAGGCTGAGAGAGTTGGGGCTGTTCAGCCTGGAGAAGAGCTGGCTCTTGTGGTAGCCTTTCACTGCCTAAAGGGAGCTTGTGAGAAAGATAGGGACTTTTTAGTAGGGCCTGTTGCAACAGGACATGAGGTAATGGCTTTAAACTAAAAGAAGGTAGATTCAGACTAGATATAAGAAGAAATTTTTTTTATGGTGAGGCACTGGAACAGGTTTCCCAGAGAGGTGGTAGATGCCCCATCCCTGGAAACACTCAAGGTCAGGCTGGATGGGGCTGTGAGCAACCTGATCTGGTTGAAGATGGCCCCGCTTATTGCAGGGGGGTTGGACTAGATGCCCTTTAAAGGTCCCTTCCAACTCAAGCTATTCTATGATTCTGTAAATTGTTTGAGTTATGTTTTCCAGCCACAATTGAAAAGTTTAACTTAAAACATGGTAACAGATTCTTTAGCCATTGCAGTGATTTACAAAAACTGGTCTCAGAGTTTTCTCTGAAACTGACTGCTGAGGAAAGCCTCACTTTCATGCCAAAACCACAGAAAACTTGGGAAAGCCTGCACCGGTTTCTGTAACCAGGGAGCTCTCGAGCAGCCTCAGCAGCTCTAGGCAGGTGCTCTGTGCCGCGGGAGGGATAGGGGAGCACCCGTTACTCCTAGACTTCTGTTAACTACTGCCAAAGGAAGCAGGGAAAAGTTCTGGTGTAACCAGTCTCATCCCCTTGCTTTAACTTTTATAAAACAAAGCAAGCTGTTGGTGATAATCTGAAGATGCATATGATTAATCTACTGAGACAACTGAAGAGACTTCTAGGAAGAGAAAAAAAAAAAAGGGCAACAAATTTATTGATCTTGGAGGGACTTTAGCCTTGCATCAAAGCTGAAGTAAAATTTAACTTGCGAGCAAGTTTTTATTTAAGGAAGCTATTTTTGTGAAGTTGGAAACTGCCTACAGAGTTAGGTTTGCTACTCTGTTCTCATTTAAAAACCTTATTCTTAACCTGTTTTTGCTTATGGTGCCCTTTCCAAAAATATAATGTTAGAAATGTGACTCAGTATTAAGGAAAGAATCGAACTAGTGGACAACGGTCTCCTCTGTTCTTGTAAGTTATATGAGCAAATGTTCCCCAGCAGGTTAGGGACTTTTTTATCTCTGTTTAGCACATAAGATGAGCGATGCGCAGTTAGCAAATGCTTAACTTTGCTATTTAATACCTGATTCTAAACTACTTACTGCATGCCGCTCAAACTTTCCTTTGATCACACCTTTATTAATTCCCTATGTGCTTTTCTTGATGCTCATTGCTGCAGTGTGAGAGAAGCACACGCATTTTTTTGTCATAATGCTTGAGACAAGACCATAGAATTTGACTGGTACTTGAGTGGAAGTACTTTAACCTTTGAGGTACAAAGGATTCGATTTTTCAGAGTACAGTCTTGTAAGCTCAATGACAACTTCTGTAGAAGCTGACATCTCCCATTGGCTTGAGCTATGGTGAATACTCTGTATTTCTGTGTTTTGGGACTCTGGGTCTGGAGTCAGATGTTTGGATTAGCATCACATAGTAATCCTGCAAAAGGTGAGAATGGATTTTAGTTCTCTGCAGTGGCATTCAACTATGTAAACATGAAATGCATTTTCTTTCTTCAGTCTTGTTTTTCTTGTGTATCTCTCAAATTCTACACAAATGAGGCACCATATGTTCAGGAAGAAGACTTTCTGCACAGTTCTCACACATCTTCACAGGAGTTCCTAGTAGTTTAACAAATAAAATGGAAGACCCTTGAAAAAAACTGTATGTAGTCAAACTGTTAATATGTACCATAAATTGCGCCTGCAGGGATTTGACTTAATTCCATACAGAAGTACTATAATTTTATAGGGTTTTAGTACTTCAGTTTGTGGCCTTGATGTCTCTAATACTTTCCTGTCTGTAACTAGCTTTAAAAAAAGACTGTTTCTTCATATAAAACACATGGTTTAGTGACAGTGTTGAAACTTTGAGGTCTTCAGCACAGACTTCTTCCACTTGGATTAATTAAAACAGTGAATTGACAGCTGCTATTTTGATTGATACTGGGGGATTTTCACAGTAGAGCTCGTGATATTGCTGAACTGTGACAGTCAGCTCTTACCCTGTTGGGTGAGTTAGCTGTCCTCTCCTCAAGATTGGCTCGTCCTCATTGTCCTTTTTTTGGCTTACCTGTTTTCAAAGTTGTTTCCAGGCCCCACCCCAGTCTCCCTGTTGACTGTTCTGGGTCCTATCTCCTATTTCTCATCTGTTACTTCTCTGCACTCATTTCTTTGCCACTTAACAGCTCTTTCTGTTCACCTCAAGTGTGATTCCCATTTGGTCTCTGTCTCTCTTCCAATCTCAGTCTCCACCTAAGACTAAATATCTTTCTCCTCCATGTCCTAGAATAAGTCTTGATTGCAGTCCCTTGCAAGTAGAATCAATTATTGTGACATGCCTGATAGCCTCTGGTAGCATTAGGCTTGTACCTAGACAGCCTAAGAACATGTAGGGCCTGTGCATTCTCAGTGGGATAGGATGCTAAAACATTTCAGTTTAAGGTGAGCTTAGGTCTCCATTTCCCCTGAGTATGTGCACCCTGCAATTTTTTAAAGGCTTAAAAAGTTCAGTGGTATGGGCAAAAGGCTTTCCCGGCTCAGCTTTGACTTCCTGCTTCACAGTACCACAGTAGTAAAGCACTTAACTGGAAGGGAAAAATAGGAGGGGCATTTAATAAGGGGAAATAAGATCGTTTTGTCCATTTCTCTTCTTGGAAGTGGTTGAATCTTTCAAACGGAAAAGAAAAGCCAGAGACAGGCCCGTTGTATGGACAATATGGCTCCAATACTTCATTTCACAAAATTTACAAGCAGTAATTTTGTAGATGCTGTCATGAAATCTGCTTGTGATAAGATGTAAGATTTTTCAGGGCCTGAAAATGGGGATCGCTGATTCTGGAAAGAATAAATTTTTTGAAGAGTTTTATGTTGAGCATATGAGTGATAGCTCCTAAAAGTACTAGTAATTCCTTAAGTAATGAGATCATGACAGGTGTTTTGGCATCTTTTGTTAAACAGTAGTCATTACTTTAAGATGATTATCTTATTGTTTGTAATCTCTCAAAACAGACTAGTTGTTAGTATTCACACTTCACTGAGAAATTACATTTGCATTGTGTAGGTGGATACTCACCAGAATTTTACTGTGTAGCATCCAGAATGAATAAAATTTTCAGTATTATTTTATTGGGTGCAGTCAAGATGTCTGGTGTATTATTTCT